>JAUUDZ010445111.1:0-10028 GCA_032361705.1 Panulirus versicolor
CATTAGGGAGATAGCGCCAGGAACAGACTTAGAAAGGCCACATCCGCTCACATACATTCTTTAGCTATCATGTGTAAGATACTGAAACCACAGCTCACTATCGACAACCAGGCCCCACGCCTCACATGACCTGATTAAGTCCATCGACATCACGTCAACCCCTGTATAACACATCGTTCCAATTCACTTTATTAACCACATATTTCACCCTCCAACATGTTCAGGACACGATTGCTCAAATTCTTTTTCACTTCATCCTTCCATCTCTAATCTGGTCTCCTCGTTCTCCTTGTACCCTTCACTTCAGACACATATATCCCCTTTCTCAACCTTTCCTCATTCATTTTCTCCATATGTCCAAACCATCAAAGCACACCCTCTTCTGCTCTCTGAGCCACTCTTTTTATAACCTGACTTCTCTCTTACCATTACTTGCTCAATAAAACCACACCAAATTCAGTCTTCAAACATCCCATTTCCAACACATCCACGTTCCTCTACACAGCTTTATCTATAGCCCATGCCTAGCATCTATATGATATTTGCCCTCCAAGATAACGATCTCTCTTTCCACATATTCTTCATCGCTCCTAGAGCCTTCGCCCCCCTTCACCCAACCTGTGACTCACTTCTGCTTCCATGGTTCCATTCGCTGCCCTGTGTACTCTCAGATATCTAAAACACTTCACTTCCTCCAATTTTTCTTCAGACTCGAACTAACCTGTCCCTCAACCCTGAAAACTTAATAAGCTTGATTTTATTCACATTTACTCTCAACTTCCTCCTTTCACAAACTCCTCCTAACTCAGTCACCAACTTCTGCAATACTCACTCGAATCTGCCTCCAGTGTTGTATCATCAGCAAACAACAACTGACACTTCCCAAGTCCTCTCATCCCCTACAGACTGCATGCTCACCCATCTGTCCAAGACTCGCGTTTTACCTCCCTTACCATCTCTTCCATAAACAAATTTAACAAACATGGTGGCATCATACATCCCTGCCGCAGACCAACCCCCACTTGGAACCGTTCATTCTCTTCTCTTCCTACTCGTACACATGCCTTACATCCTTGATAAAAACTTCTCGCTGCTTCTAGCAGCTTTCCTTCCACACCATATATTCGTTACACCTTCTGCAAGGCATCTCTACCAACCCTGTCTTATGCTTTCTCTAGATCCATAAATGCCACATACAAACCCATATGTATTTCTCACAGGCATTCTTCAAAGCAAAACACTTGATCCGCACATCCTCTACCACTTCTGAAACCACACTGTTCCTCTCTAGTCTGATGCTCTGTACATGCCTCTATCCTGTTACCACTTTCCTTTTTGCCCCTTCATCGATGTTCCTATTTCTTCCCGTGTTTTTAGCACATTATTATTCCCCCTTCCAAAACATCCTCTTATTCTCCCAAAACTTTACTGATACTCACCCATCCTAAATCTCATTTGCCATTCTTTTTCAACCCCTGCACCTTCCTCTTAACCTTCTACAACTTTCTCTTTTACATCCCCCAATTATTTGCACTCCTTCCTTGTAAGTACCGCACCCGGCCAAACGCCTCTCTTTTCTCTTTCACTTTACTTTTATGGATAGACAGATAGATAGATTGATAGGTGCATATGAAAGATGGGTAAAAGTTACTGTGGTGTTCCACAGGCTCTATGGCTGCTGATATTTCTCATCAAAATAAATGACTTGCGACAGGAGGCAGAATCATTTCCGTATATATTAGCAGATGATGCCGTAGTTACAAGAGATGGTAAATAAGTAGATTCAAGATGATGATGACCACAAGGAGACTTGGACAGAATTCAACAGTTGTCAGAAGAATTCTTCTTAGAATCCAGTTAAAAAGATGTAAAATGAGACACATGGGGAAACCCTGAACCTAGATCCGTCGATATTTGTCATCTTGCTGAAGCAAAGTAGATGAATTCACCAACTAGGAAGGTGACAAGACCCGTGCCAGCGGTGTTAGGAACAGGAGACTCACATCTCGGTCTGAATCAAAATCGCCCTTAAATAGACGGACAAGAAGGTCGAGATCAAAATTAGAACAGACAGCACGAGTTTGGTCTCCGCATATCTGGAAGCATAGAGAGGTGTTGGAGTCAGTCCAGAGGTCGACGTAAGAACTGCTTCGGAATGTGAGCCAGCAAAGACAGAGGATCGTTGCTCTAGACCTACCTTACTCGCACAAGAAGACATAAGGTTACGAGAAAAACTTCATGACGCTGTCACAGTGAGAATCGAGACGATACTGAGCAAGTCTCTGGAGCCGGGAAGAGCCAGTAATCTAGAGGGGTATGGATAGATGTGAGAAAAAAAAGAAACATACCTTTTCATCAACAAAACGAACGAGGGACAGTAAAGCAGCCTTGGTGAATGTAGTGACATTAAAGAGTTACAGCAACGTGTGAGCCACATGATGGGGCCCCATGGGTGTAAAATTCCCTCCTTGCGCACAGAAATAGGTAATGATGTATGCACACACACACACACACACACACACACACACACACTTA
This sequence comes from Panulirus versicolor, assembly GCA_032361705.1. Taxonomy (NCBI): domain Eukaryota; kingdom Metazoa; phylum Arthropoda; class Malacostraca; order Decapoda; family Palinuridae; genus Panulirus; species Panulirus versicolor. The sequence goes on from JAUUDZ010445111.1 coordinate 2,536, forward strand.
TATTCCCTCATTTGCATACACTCAGAGAGACATACCCATACACACAAAGAGGCTTACAGTACCCGCCCACTACAGTAATGACTATTTACATAATACTTTCTGAATATATTCTTGGATAGGTTCCCAAAACACTGTAAAGGACCCCGGTAGGAGGACTCCCTCCTTCTTTCTCCTTCTTAATGTGACACAGACGTCGAGTCTTTGTATGGCTCGCTGCCAGGCGTGTGGCTCACTGTATGGCTTATGGCCCACTGTATGGCTTTTGGGTCACTTTACAACTTGTGGTTCATTGTGTGAATTGTGGCTCACCCGTATGGTTCGTTGTGTGAATTGTGGCTCACCGTATGGTTCGTTGTGTGAATTGTGGCTCACCGTATGGTTCATTGTGTGGCTTGTGGCTCACCGTATGGTTCATTGCGTTACTTGTGGCTCACTGTGTGGTTCATGCATGGCCTGTGGCTCACTGTGTGGTTCACTGTGTGGCCTGTGACTCACTGTATGGTTTGTGGCTCACTATAAGATTAGTGGCTCAATTTACAACTCGTAGTTCACTGGATGGCTTGTTGCTCACTGCCCGTCGTGTGGCTCCTCGACTGACTTGTGCTTCGTCGCTTGGAGAGTTTAGGAAAAGCTCTACAACCTTTGATTGAAGCTCTACAGTGTTGAAGCTCTACAACCTTTGATTACAGCTCTGCAGTATTAGAAAAAAATCTACAAGACTTGATTAAAGCTTAACAGTGTTAGGAAAAGCTTTACATCTGTTAGAGTTCTAGTGTGTTAGTAAAAGCTCTATACCTTGTAATAAGAGCTCCACACTCAAGATAAATGCTCTACAACCTTTAATAAGAGGTCTACAGTATTAAGGGAATACTCTACAACCTTCAATGAGAGCTTTAATGTGTTTTAAAAAGCCCTAAAACACGTAAGAACATCTTCAAAGAAAATATTAAAGAAAGGTCATGCACATTTTTTTCTCGCAAAACGTTTTGCCTATAGGTTCCAACCTATACATGGAGAAGTTGAACAAAGAAAAGAAAAATAAGTTTTGTTTGTCTATTTTCGTGTGTTTATGACATCATTGTCGTGAGTGTTTGTTGTGTGCAATTACTTTTTGTAATTATTTATGTGTCAAGTGGTAGTTTTACACACACTTGTTGCCCCGGTTCTTAACCTATGAATGTATACTGTCTCTAACCTTACACCCCTACCCCTACACCAGGGTGTGTGTGTGTCTCTGTGTAAGTGTATAGATTTCCCACGTGGTGTGTCCTTGGGATACAGAAGAGTTCCTGTTTCTCTCGTTAGTAATGATTGTTCAGTCTCTCTTGTCTTTTTATATTCTATAGTATCATTTTGACAAAACAATGTCTCCCTGCAAGCTCAAACCATCTGTTAAAGTTATGCAATTTGACACCCGATCGTTCGAGATGTTCATTGTGTCTTTAACCAACACTGTTGGGAGCCTTTTTGCGATCGTTTGATGAAGGTGTCTACGTGATACAGAGTGTGACGTAAGCTCAAACTACTGTGAAAGGTATTTGATGAGCCCATTGGATCACGTGAGACCTATGTTTGTCATGGCGTAAGCGTAGACCACAGACAGTGTTGTGCCGTCGTAGCTTTGACCGTGAAGCATATGTACGTTATGGCAGTCGTAAATAACAGAAGCAGGTATATAGCAAGTCCAACTGACTCTATTCTTTTTTCTTTCTTCCTCTCCATGAGATTGTTCGCAGAGAAAACAGGAATGGGTTGGACAGCTGAGGTATACGTATAAACAGTCGAGGAAAACAGATTATTATATTTTCTATTTTTTCGTATTTTTTTTTTTTTTCATAACGTTTATTGTAACATCTTAGTAATTCTGTATTGTTGTTCATACGTTTGCAGGGTGTAAGTACGGGAACAAGTCGAGGTTCAAATCAGGGAACATGCCAGGACCGGTGATCAATGCCATAAAATGCTTACCCCTATCATCATGTTCTGTGGCAGAAAAATACCCTGAGGAATGTCTCATCATACCACACCGCTTCGGATCTTTAGTACGAGTAGAAAACCCGAAATGAAGCCTCGGAAGGACAGAAGATAAACGAAATACGGCTGAGGAAGAGGATAACTACACCCATTCTACAGTTGAGTCTACGTCGAACAAACACCTTCAAACTGTATGTTATGAAATACTTGATCGTTTTGTTTATATCTCTCATTAGAGACTGTTGGTGGTGGCGGTCCATGAAAAATGTACAATCCTCATTCTTGTGTTGTGAATGAGGGAGAATTGATCGTGTTAATCACACTATCTCTTACAATATTAATGCTGTCACATTCTTGGTTATTTTTCTTTTTGTTTATTGTTCACTTTTGTTTATAGAACTTGTTGCAAGATGACGTATTATTCATGTTTTTGCTAAAGCTTTAACTTCAGCGTAGACACAGCCAACACAACCTGCTCGAGTCACTGGGAGAGAGGGAGCGTTACTTAACATGGAAGGCTGTCGTCCTTGGTTGTTGAAGCTTGTGTTGTTGTTTTTCGTTGTTGTTGTGGTGGTGTTGCTAGCAGTTGTAGCGGCGGTGGTGTTAATTGTGATATAGAGGAATGCCAGCAAAACCGGACCAGGGAGTCATTAGAACTAATGGATTTTAATGAAGAGAGTTGCGGTGAAAAGCAATTATGCAGCTGAGAGAAATTCCCTGTAACATATATATATATATATATATCAGTCTAAGCCCAATTTATCGACCATGATCAAGGGGAGGATGAACAGCTGGGTTGACTGTGGACCGACTGCGGAGGTCCAGAGTATTAAGAATGATTAGCAACTTAGATCAAAAGAGTCGAAGCTTTTCATGATTTTCAGTATCGGTGATAAATCCCCTTAACCTTCTTTTTCTAGGCTGATTACACAGTGTTGGTGATGGTGGTGTTAATGTTGGTGACTGGGCATGTGGTAGTGTTGGTGATGACGACATTGGTGGTGGTACTGGTGTGTACTACCATGATGGTGGTGGTGGTGGTGGGGATAATTTTGGTGGTAATGTTGTTTGTGATGGTAATTACCATCGTAATGATCGTGATGTCGGTGTCATGATGGTTGTGATGAAGATGATGGTGGCGAAGATGATGGTGGTGGTGGTGATCGTCGTCGTGGTCGTGATTGTGTTAATGGTAATGAGACGCTGTAACGAGGCTTCATAATTTCCCAGCCACTCGGCTGCTTCACCAGGCAATTTAGGTCTCATGAATTTCATGTAAGGTTTATCACGCTCGTCAGAAACATGGACAAACAACGGTAACTTGGCTCGTGGTAGCGAGTACTACTTTGTTGGTGATGATGGTGGTTACCTTGATGAATGGTGGTAGTGGTGGCCGATCTGATTTCGACTCTTTGCCGCAAGGGAAGGCGAATTTATAATCCCCTCCTACCCATCCTGTGGCTGATGGCGAAGAAGACACAGCGCAAATATATATATTTGTATATATATATATATATATATATATATATAAGGTCGAAGGACTGAGCTTCGGAGACTCGGTAACAAGATACATAGCAAGCTAGATGAAGAGAGGGATTGGGCAACGTTGAATGTATTAATCAACAAGGAGGTTTAGAAGTGGTGACTGGACTGTAAGACAAAGTGTGCAATAAAAACAAACTATCTACAACAGTTAAAGTTAAGATACTTCTCAAATTCTCTCTGCCAGAACGAAATGAAACAGTGAGAGAAACACTTCGGATAGACATCAGGAGAGAGAAGTAAACACACCTCACACTGAAGGTCTATAACTCTGAGGAAGATTAAAACCCGGCACTGATGTGTGGGAAGCCACTACCGCAGGAGGAGCCAGCAAGGCACACCTCAGCCTCCCGCCCTCCATTAAGTAATTAGGACACTATTACGTGGTCTTCCGACGGTGACTGGCGACGAAGGCCAGTCTTCAGCTTACCAACGCGGCACCGTGTTCTTCCATCCCTGCTAGAGGTGTGTCTGTTTGTGTGTGTGTGTGTGTGTGTATGCGCGCGCGCGCTTTCTTTGTGTTAGAATTCTTTCCTCTTGCCTGCTGAAGGGGATAGTAACTTCCCTAACCCTGCTACTACGCCTAACTACAACCCGCTGGTCACTGCCTCTGCTCTCCTGCTAGCATATCTTCCATTTACGTGCTGAAGATGGATGTCTGACTTGTCCCTGCTTAACACAATCTATTTCCTTCCTGCTGGTCGTGAGTGTCAACAGCCTCCTGCTAGTACACCAATCTCGCACTGTCCTTCACAGGAGAGTGATTCTTATCTCCTTTTTTCAACCGTGAAGCCTCAGCTGGACATTCTTTGCCTTTGAACCTAAGCCTCTACCTTAACGACACAGATGTTTTCTATACTTCCTTTACCTCCTTCTCCTCCTCCTGCTGAAGGCTCAGCTGTCGGTCTGTTCGTTGCTCTCGCTTCACTCCTCCTGAAGGCAATATAATCAAGTAATCTGAGCCTCCTTCAGGTCGACAACGATAATGCCGCTATCGTCCCTACAACCTCAGAGCTCTTAAATCCAGTTTTTTGTTAACAGCCTTTCACCGGCGTTGTATCCACCATGTAAGGTTAAAAAAAGAAAAAGACGCTCTATATAACGGAACACTTTTGGGTGCCGGACATACGAATGGGCCACAACGAAGTTAAAGGGTTGGTAAAGAAGAGGGCGGCGTCAGAATGGGTCCTCCTTACTTTAGTGCATCTCAGAGGCGTTACGGTCTTAGGAAACTGATATTACTGGGGGATCCTCCTCGCTGAAGGATCTTCCTTGTTGAGGAATCCTTCATCAGTGGACATTCTTCGCTCGGAAATTTTCTTGAAAGTTCTCTCTTGCTGAGGATCAATCTTTCTGCAACTCTTTTCTCTGTTCCTTTTCCTTAAGAAATCCTATTTTCAACTATTGGATCCTTTGCTTTGAGATCCTTCTCCATTAGAGATTCTTATCAAGGGTTGCTTCCTGCTGAGGAATAGCTCTCTCTGAAGGATTAATGTTGCTCCTGAATCCTTCTTGTATTGTTAGGCTGATTAATGAACAATGATCATTCTTAGTGATCCTTCCTGATATGAAATTCCTCTTAGTGAGTCGTTCCTCTTGCCGAAACGATGATTGATGCTGAGGTGTCTTTCATCGTGAGGGATCCTTCACGCTGGATATTCAAAGAGTCCTTCCTACAAGGAACTTCGTCTTGTTAAGGGATCTTTCTTGCTGATGTTTTCTTGTTGAGTATTCCGTAGATATGAAGAATCCTGATTGGTGAGGGGGTCCTTTTGGCAAAAGGGCAAAAGAATTCCTGTTCCTGGTGAAACCTTCCCGTTCACTGCTCATTCTTGTTAGAGTATTTTTCTCTCTACATTATCTTGCTGAGACACTCTTTACAATAAGGAATCTGTGATGATTCTTGTTAATTTTTTTTTTTTTCTCTCTTATTTCTAGCCGAGGTATCCATCTTGCTGAGCATCCCCTTTTGTTAAGGAATCCTTTGTGAGAGAATCTCATCTTTCTGAGGTATCTTTGTTCTTCTGGGACATTATTTTTTTTCCCCCGCGAGGTATCTACCTTGGAGAGAACACCATCTCGGTGAAGGATTCTTTTAAAGAAGGATCCACCTTACTAAACTGAAGAATGACGGGTCCCAGGATGAACTCTCTTGGAAGTGGATTCGCTCTTCTGAAGGATCCATTCTGATAAGGGATCCTCCGTGCTGAGGAATCCATCTTGATGAGGGATTTGTCTCTACAAGGGTTCCTTCATGATCCATCCATCTCTATCGCTAAGGCATCAATCCGTGCTGAGGAGCCCAGCTTAATACGGGATTCGCTTTCATACTGAAGGCGCTATCTCTCCGAGGAAAGCAAGCATCTGGCTGAAGAATTCTTCCTTTTTGAGGATTCCTTCTCGTCGAGGGATCCATCTCTCCGAGGGACCCCCATCTTGCCGAGAGATTTGCCTTGCTGAAGGATCCTTCTCGCCAGCTGTCCCACCGGTGTTGTTGACGCTTCCTGGCCCAATCACAGTCAAGAGGATTTAATCCTCCGGGTGGCGACGGTTTCATCTTAAGAGTGTGTTCCATCTTAATGGCTGGCCTGGAGGAATGTTGACATAGTCTCTCCTGCTCCTTGTGTTTATCCGGGTTTTATCTTCTGGATCAGGATGCTGGAGTGCTGGGATGTTTTCCCTGCTTGATGATGATAAGTTTATCCTAAGTACTTAAAGTATCTGGTTGTGGCTGCGCAGTATTTACACTATCTGATGTTCGATTTGGTTGCGGTCTTGTAGTCGACTACAACTGTTTAGGCAACAGCAGATGAACATCAGTGTATCATTCCATTCGTTCTACTTGTTCATTTGTGATAAATGTACTTAAAGGCAGTGCTGGTCACTTGCCCCGTTCCACTTTTGTCTCCAAGCGCACGGAGGTATTTGTGGTATTCTGTGCCATCTCTTGCCTAGGCATCTTCCCTTGCCTTCCTTGTCCTGAGCTGGTGTTGGTATGTTTCATCCCACGGTACAATGAGAGCTGAACGAGCGAGGAAAAAAAAAAGAGGAGAGAGGTAAATGAAAAAGAAAAAAAAAGGAAGAAAATATGAAGAACAGAGAAAAATATACAGTAAAAGAAAATCGAGAAAGAAAGATTTAGTGACTTGATGGGTGAATGACCAGCTGAGTTACCGGAAAAGTGAACCTAAATTTTTATCGTGTGTCGCTGGACCCGGAAGATGAGTTCCACGACAGCTTATCTTCGTGTAGAGGGGGAGCAACAGAGCCAAGAGGACTCGGCATTGTTTGTGAGGCGAGGGATAAGATTATCTGAATCTGTCTGAGAGGAGAGAGTATAGGAGACAGAGGGTGTGGGGGAGAAGCAGCCCATTGTGTTGATAGTTCCGTAGTGTCTGGGTCTCCAGCCAGGAGGGGAGAAAGGAGAGAGGAGCCGAGGGGAAAAGTCTGTCTAAAAACTGAAGGGTCTTGATACTTTTTTTAAAGGGGAAGAGCCACGGTGTCTAGGTATGTGTACGAGGGGAATGTACTGGGAGAGAGGAGACAGGACCTGTGTGCCGAAGCTCCTGTTGTGTGGGTACAGAGGAGGATGAAAGGTCTGTGAAAATGCTTCCTAGGAGCCCAGGGAATCGGAGGGGATGAGTGACATGTGGAGAGTGGACTGATAGATCACAGGGACGTACACGGTTCCTGCACGGAAGAACGTTTGTGATACAGGTGTCATTGTGAGAGGATATGCCACCTCTCAAGAAAATTTGGTGTGAGATGTGTAACTCTAACAATACGAAATCATTATAGCTTTTCATCCTCACCACTACCTCACACCTTCCTCATCACTACTACCTCACCTTCATCTTACCACTCACTACCCGCCTTATACCACCCTCCATCTCTACTGCCCTTCCTTTCTGCCTCCCTCCCTCTACCCCTCGCCCTCTACCGCCTCACCCCGCCCCACCTCCCTCACGGGGGGGGGG
>JAUUDZ010445122.1:0-12920 GCA_032361705.1 Panulirus versicolor
TATTCACATTTACTCTCAACTTTCTTCTTTCACACACTTTACCAAACTCAGTCACCAGCTTCTGCAGTTTCTCACATAAATCAGCCACCAGTGCTGTATCATCAGCGAACAACAACTGACTCACTTCCCTGGGTGTAATGCAATTTATCCCTAATGAGCACATATAAAAAAATAATTGTCATGTAAAGGTGACACAGTGAAAAGACTAAACATTTTCAGTTTAGGAAAAACGTATTCACTGAACCAATACTAAGTACAAACAGCAGGGCCACAGTGGTGGGTGCCAAGGACACAGCAAAGTCCCAAGAGAAGGCACCCAAGCAATCATAATGGTCATTAGTGGGATTACCAATGCCTCTGGGCAGCTCCAATGATTTATCCTGTTTTGACTGCCATCTATGTCCAGCAAAGAGCATGCAATTCAAGTAAAACCAAAATTTAAAGGGAAGTTTGTCATCAGATTGATGCCAATACTACTCTACTACAAATGTATCATTCACTGATTCCATGAACGGAGAGATTAAACACCACTCCACCTATGACATATTTGAGCCACATTATTTCAAGTGCACAATGGGCATCATCCATTTCTCTAACATTACTAACCAATTCAACATAAGACCCTCATGCCCAAGATGGAACTTCCAAATTGAAGACATTGAAGATCTACTGAAATGCCCTGCCTTCATCCTAACAACTCAAACACACAACCTCACTCACTTCTTGACCCATGGTCCAGTCTGATAGACATGGCTGACTTCCTGAGAGTTGAGGAGCCCCAAAGTAAAGAGTCCTGGGGTAGGATAAAGTATATACAACCTCCTTAGTTTCTATAGTTCCAAGATATTCATCTATCTATATTTCTGATGCCCATTCCATTTACGAACTCCATCACAGGGTAGATAAGGCAAGTCTCCATAACTGGTGAGCTCCAATGTCACTTCCTAGCATTTAGTGCCTCACCCTTAACATGCCACCCACAGAGGGCAACTCTAATGTAGTGTTTACAGAGGCCCCTACCTAATCTTTCAACCAACTACTTCCAACTAATGTGTCTACCTAATGTTCCAACCTACTACTACCTAATGCTCCCACCTTATGTTCCTACCAACTAATGATTCTACCTAATGCTCCTGTCTACTGTTCCTACCTACTACTTCTATCTATTGCTCCTAACATTTTGCCAAAAGGCAGGGATAACTAGTTATGAAGAATGTGTCATGCAAGTGTTGTCAAGTGTTATGTGTAACAAGGAGAGATTATGTATTTGAGGACAGAATGCCAGCAGTTTTAGTGTAGGTAAGGCAGAAAAAGACAGCTACATGGGTCAAAACAGTGCAGCTTAACAACTACTCAAGTGCTGGTTCATGAAGCAACCATCACTAACCCACCCAATACCCAGGCAGGTCGTAATGGTAATATACATCCCTGTTCCATGGCTGCCCACCAAGTACTACCTATAGTTCCAGTCACTGCATATTTAATATGGTGCTTCAAGAACTTACAAACTTCAGCCACCCTTTTCCCCTTTCATAATCCTCTCTATATTTCAATTAAGGCCTGGCCTTAATGTGGACCTTTGTCCATGACTCGAGGCTTAGAGAAAAAAAATACAGATGGCCCCAAGGAACACGAGTTGTCTATATTTCAATCGTATTTGTGACACAATGATATTTTCTACAGGTATAACGGAGGTGAGAATCATCAAATGAATGGGTAGGCAGATAATATACTCCCTAATAAGCCACCCTAGGAAAGAAGAGGCACCTTCTCAACTTCCCCTCAGTGCATCACTAGCAAAAATTTTAGAACAAAAAATCAAATATTCCATATCATTTTCATTATTCTACTTCATGTTGTGCAAGAACTCTCTCTCTAAGAGCATAAAAGTATATAATGATATTCATACTCCTATTGTTATTTTACAATAAAAACAAGCAATCATTAAGTAACTGAAGATAATAGCTCTAAGATGAAAAGCTCTCACTCTGATAATTCATATCTTGAAAAAAAATGTAAATGAAATTTTTGCTGCTAAATGTATCTAACTTAGCCTTCCTTCAGTTACATAAACTTGAGCAGTGGGGCCATATATCATAAGACTATTCGAATCATGATTTATGAAAACAAAAAGTTTGAGCCTATATTAGTGAATTCTACAGGAGGAAGTAAAATTAAAGACATATTAATGATCAAGACAGTTAATCAATGCTTAAACAGTGATATTTCCTCAGTGCCAAATAAACCAAGAAAATTATATAGAACAAAATCTAAAAAAAAATTCTGTGCGGAATATGTCAATACCATGCAATATCTAAAACAAACAGACCTGTGATTTCTATGCATTACATATGACATCTAGAGAATGGCTGAGCTAATGCAGCCTTTCTTCATCTGTTCCTGGCAATGCCTTGCTAATATGGGAAATGGCAATCAAGTACACAAAAACATCTAAAAAATAACAAAATAGTAGTATACCTTCCTTTAATCTATGTTTGTGTGGTAAGGTACTGAATGGAGATGGGAGGGCCTATGCTGCCAGCATGGATGCTACTTATTTCGGTAATTATAAAATAACAATGGGTTTTCCTGGAATAATTGCATTCGGTATGCACCTAATCACATTAAACAGTTCATAAATTCTTTTCAAGACTCTTATTTCACACTACATATATGTATGTCTACATATCAATTACATTACCTATTTTTCATACACTTTTTTATAGGTTACTTAGAACTTCATTTACTTGAATAATGAACAGTAAGTTTATTGGTACTAAATACATCAAAACATGCCCCAAAAAAATTGTTTCTTTCATTCTTAATCTAACTACAACTGTGAACACACATCTAGCTTTCCAAACTACTGACATAAAAAAATATTTTATTGTGATGTCCTGTATGTGACAGATGTATGATATATATTCCTGCTATGGAGGTACAATGCTAGTGAAATCTATGGATAATTGGTAGATGCAGGAGTCGGTTAATATTCAAAAGAGGCAGGAAACATAAATCTGTATTGTGACAAAAGGAGCAAGGATACAAGACTCGCTCCAAGATGACTGGGCCAGTTCAAGGGTAAACTTGTGTTTATTGTTATACGTTATACACATGATGCTACTAATTTATGGATAAGTACATTACCTGATCACCAGAAGTCTTGACAAATGTGGCCTTCACATTACCACCAGAGCCACCTGCACTCACTCCTGTCAGCTGGATAGGTAGGTGGCCACCCTTGCCCCCCATAACTTTTATCATTTGAGGCTGACCACCTGTAACAATGAGAAGAAAATGTTTAAACTTATGACAACTATCTTTAAAGGCAAAATAAAAACTAAATCAACAATATCACTTACACATCTGAAATAATCTTTGGACTCTTCTATCCCCACAGCTCATGCAGAGAACAAGCTAATAAGTAAGGTTGTTGGTCACTGAAGCTGTTGGAAGCCACAGCTTGCTGGTCCACATAACCACAACAGCTTGGATGGTATGGTACTTGGTAAATACTTGTCCAAGGCCTTCTTAAATTTCTCCACTGTGCATCCCTTAGTGTTTCTTATGGCTGCAGGCTATGTGTTTAACAATCTTGAGCCCCAAATATTTCATGTATTTTTTTGTGCCTATCACAACCTTTGACTTTACGGGTACCAATTTCTGAATCTCCCGATCCTGTTGTGCTAAGAAATTAATCTTCTACATAGGTTGGGACCATCTTTCCAGGATTTCAAAGTGTAAATAACAATATACCTATTCCACTTCTCCATCAAGGAATATAACTTCAGTGATTTCAATAATTCCAAGTAATGTAGTTCAGTTTCTTTACTGTGTCTATAAAGGTCATCAAAGACCTTTACACACTTTACATTTCTCCACTTTTGCTTGCTTTGAAAAGCAAAATTAGCACAAAGCAATATTACAGCTGTGAGTATATTAGCACTTGGGTGCTACCCATGTCCATAGTTTAATTCATACACAAATGTAATACAGAATAAATAAAAATAAATCAATATAAGGGTAGCAAGCAAATGAATTGTTGATTGTTCTGTCTAGAAGGCTTAGTCTTAAGCATGGGCAGAGAGCAGGTTTATTCAGGTTCCTGAGGTCATTTTCTGAACAGGGAAATGTTGGTTAACCAGGCAAACTGTTTAAAACCACTTTTTTATAGCGATGACTTTCATTGCTTTTCAGTGACCTACAATGATGTGCACATCAACTTGAGTCAACAATAATAGCCAGAGGTTTAATGCGAGTTTCAGTGAATGTGGCACATACTGCATTTGATTCTTGACAGCAAGGCACCAACAGTATGATGAGGCTAAACTCCATTCCACAAGACATACACCCATTTGATAGTACACATACTGTGAATGTCAATATTACATTTTCTTGCCCACATCTTGGACATCACCCATGTACATTACAAGCACCAATTCAACATATCACAAGAACCCTCATGTCCATGATGCAACTTATATACCAATGCATAGGGCAAATGAGTAGAAGGCATTCAGTGTCTTTAGTATGGGACTGCATCTTGGGCACAAGACATTTTATACTGAATCAGTGTGTTTAATGATAGAGTGATAAGTGGTGTCTACGGTGCTGATGACAAAAGGTAACTCTGTAATGTCTGGGGAGTGGTTTCTGTCTGATCCTATGAACTTAATCTTAAGTCATCTGCAAAACACATGATGATACCGTATCTATGTTCAAGATTATTATTACAAAGCAGCAATAAAGATAATAAAAATTCCTTGAAAAGTGATGCCAGGAGAACTGATAGAAGACTTTTGATTCCACTTTGGGATGAACCACCTCCGATATGTGAACACTACTCCATAACTGGCATACAAGACCTCTGATGTGAAATAGCTGCTAACAAGAATACTAATTACTGGATCTTTACAGAACTACAGGTTTTGAAATGATGATTATGTGGGATTTCCATGATAAAAAGGCAGATGTGGTTATGTCCAGCATATTTTTGTTCTTACAGGGTGAAATCATGGTGTTCTGAAATTGATGAAAGGAAAAGGAAACAAATGATTCTGAGACAGGTACAGGAAGAAACTGCATTTTGGTGCTATCAAATCTAACAGGTAACTGTTTCCCCATTCAAAGGTACTTCACAGGTCCTAACCGAGAGGAATGGAGTTCAGTATGAGAAAGAAAGTGAGTATTACGAGGAAAAGAGGAGAGACAGAGAGTTGAAGCACGTAAAGTGGAATCATCAACATAACAGCTAATAGGATTAGAAGAAGAGGGATCCTTTCTTGTGAGAAAAGAAAGTATGCAATACAACAGAACCCAGATGAACATGACTGTTGACAGAATAGGAGGGAAAGTTACTCCATCAAAGACTACCACAATGGAACAGCCAGAGAGGAAATTGTGCCTTATGAATAGAGACATACAAATAAATTAAAGAAAGGGAGTTTGGGAAGTAAAGACATGTTAAGCAACAAAAGTTTCACCAAAATCCCTGAGAGAAGATGACCAACGGTAAGATCTTCAGTATCAAGCACTGCAAAATTCATACTGGTACTCAGAAAGAAGGGAATGGGATTCTAAGTGCTCAAGAAAGTAAGACATAAGGAAATTATAAAGACTTTGGAGACAGCAAAAGTAAGAGCAATGGGGTGATGGTTAGAAGGGTGAGAATAGTTTCCTTTCATTTGGATGGGCTGCACAAAGACATGCTTCTGAGAGGAAGGAAAAGTCTGGGATTTTGGGCAGCAAGGAATGGAGTTAGATTAGAAGACTAGTTAGAGACTAAAGGGGGTAAGCCATCTGAGTCATATGCCTTCTCCACCTGGAGGTGGAATACTACTTGAAAGACACTAGGCAAAGAGAATACTGAAGGCACAGATTCAGTGTGAGGAGGTGGACAAGGATTAGAGACAGAATAATCCAAAGTTGAGTTAAGAGGTAATTAAGTACCAATTTAAACAGCTTTATCAGTTGGAGAGTTAGCAAAAACTTAATCAACCACACAAGAGGAGGAAAGGCTTTCATGTAAGCTGAAACATAAGAGAAATAAAGTTGAAAAAATCTCATCTTTCTTTACTCACCATCCAAAACCGCATCATAATTAATTATCCATATCAGTGTATTCATCATCCTTTAGAGCAGCAGATTTCGAGTCTGCTAAAGATGATATGATTTCACTCAAGTGAAATGGCTCATTATAGCCTTCTTCCTTACTAGAGAAAGAGGAAAAGCCTCTCTTTGTCTACTTTCTGGGAACTCCCTAACATATCTTCTAATACTAGACATCAACAAAAAAAAATTTCAGTAACAATACTTGCTACCACAGAAAGGTCATTAACACCATGACTATTAAGGCAAGGCATTGAAGTCAGAGAATATTTGCCAACCAACTAATTCATCATCTACACTTTTTCAAGTTTGGTACTAGAAATGATATCCCCCACAAGCTAAACTTATCAAAGATGCCCTCTTGGCCTTAATTTTACCTTGCACATACTGTTTGAAAAATCATTCTGTTGACAAAAGAATAATTATCCCTTAATCTTCTGTATGATACACTAGCATTGTGAAATTTTGCCTAGGTCCGCTGTGAAGGTCTCAAAGCATTCTGTGTCTGCTTCATTCTTATTTCTCCCTTTCTACCAAATTTCTGTTTGATGAATAAAAACTATCATTTTCAAATGTACTTTAATTTCAATAATTACTTTTTTAATTCGTAGTCTTCAGTCCTCAGTTGCCAAGATTTTTGTATTCATATACATGCTAATATTTTTCAACATTTTTTTGGGAATGCCTGTTCTTCATTCATTCTATTTTACTGTCTGCATTGTTTCATATATCTGGTTCTGATTGATTCCTTGCCATTCCATCAAAATTTCTATTGAATTTTTTTTTACAGTTTTGGTTTTGCCATTGCTCATGTGCGCATCTCAATCAATTCTTTCAGATGGATTACTTTTCCCGATTCTCAATAGTATGTTCCAATCATTCCTATATCATCTTTTTTTGAGTACAATTCTAAATACAGTATTCATATCGTAAATAGGGCTGTCTGTCATTTCTAAGTGTTCCACAGCCCTTGTTTGGTCATAATTATTTTGCAAAAGCACTTTTACCATTTGACATAAACAACAATAATCATTCTATAAATGCATCTTTATGTACAGGCATACTAAACAATCAAATGATGTTTCACCTAGTAGAGCAAAACCTTACAAACACATTCAAATCTAGTGTCCTCTTTTTGATAATGTTCCAGTTAAGAGAAACCATGAAACCATCTTTAAAATATCAGCAATTCATGCAATGATAGTGTAGTATGTGGTGAACTGAATAAGACTGGTGGAGCATGATTTTGATCATTTTATTCTTATTGTACTACAAGTGGGTAAACAGAGGGTAGGACTATGGACATCTGGGAAAGTATGAATTTGAATAGCGTGAAAATATACAGAATTCTTAAAATCAGCAGGGCCTGTTAAAACCTCATCAGACTTTCCCTAACAGCCAACATTTAACTTATCTTTAATTGGAAAATTATCAGTTTGGCCACACAATGAGCTTTGGATATTTAGTGACTTCACTCAGTAATGTTAGTGTAATGTTTTCAGTATATAGTAAGGGTTATGGAGTAATACATCTTATTCTATGATATTACGGCGAAAGTAAAGAAGGATTTATACATCAGAAAATCTGGGTCAACTACAGAAGAAATAGATACATCGTAACTAATTTATAAACAGAATCTATGAAAACCCTACATACAATCCAGTAAATATACAGAAATATACCATTAAATTGTTCTACTGCTGGGGATTACATGGAATGGCTGCTTGTGGGAAAGTTGGGGAGGTCTGTCACCTGTTTATTGATATTAATTTGCAGTTTGTGCTGAGCTTAATCATGACTGCAATTGGTACATTTCAACTAAAATACTTAGCATAATTGTAAATTTCAACTGTCAGGGATGTTAGGCGAGGCTTTCGTAGGTTCTTTGGTTTTTACATGTATTTTACCTACTACAAGTATCAACCTAACATTCTACCTGATACACATAATCCTTACTACTTGTCCAATATCACAGAATAAAATATAAAGTTCCAAAATACATTTTCCAACTTGTTTTCGGCATGTGTCCATACAAATTCCAACACACATCCTTCACCTAGTGGAAGAACACACTGAACAGCAGCTTTGGTATATTTCAACCTAAATTCATGTGGGGTTTTCTGAAGTGCTGTTGATTTCCATTCACTGTGTCACCTACTTCTGACTTACTTACTTACTTATCCCTACTTCTGACTTATCAATAAAAAAAAATCAAATCATGCTTCCTTATCAATCTTAAAAGTATTCTCCATGCAGTACATATGCATCAATAAAGGCAATGAAATTCCAAGGCTAGTTCCATGATACCCCTATCCTGGAGCTTTTTTATCCAAGAGTGGATATATTAAAGCAAATAAGTTTATTCTGCTATATGATAGTCAATATGTCTGCACAGGTGGGTCAAATGGTACATTTATTTCGTCATCATTGTTCATGCTGGATTCATCAGGACTCCTATTGAATATTTTCAGTCATCCAACTCTTGAGTTCCAATGACATGGCCCAACAATCACGGGACTGGGGGCATAGCCCCCCATCCATTTGAGATTTAGTGAGGATAATTAGTACGACTGCTATAGCACAAACTTTTCCTAGCACAAACTTTTCCTAGCACAAACTTTTCCATCACTTTCTACTTCAAGATAGTGATGGGTACAAGTTCCCCAACTCCTGATGGAAATTGGTGAAATCAGCATCTTTCTTTTCACTCATCAGACCTAACACTGCACTTGGATGAATCCCAAAATTTACAAAAACTTTTCTAATACCCGTGCAGGAAAGGTCAACTTCGCTTTCTTATGCCTCACTGCTTTTCCAATTGAAAGAATCAGGAATAAGCGAACAATAACCTCATTTGCACACATCCTCCCTGTCATTTTTCCATAAATCCACTGTCAGGAATAATGCACAGAAACCAATCTAAGTAGTGCACAAAGAAAATACATACCTCTACCAGCATAACCCTTGTTGACCAACTAAAGCCAATATTTCAGCAAATTAACCTGTCTAAATGCAGGAGATAATGTACCAGTTTAACTCATCACTATTAGCTTTGACTACTCAGTGATTTTGGCCTGTAAAGCTAGTGTACTGTTTAGAAGTTAACACTTGAAGACCAAAAATATTTACTATATAATATCAAATAAAGTAACAGTAGTACATCTGGGAAACTGTGGAGTTAATCAAAGTAAATAATACATGAGTAATAAAAAAATGCAAAAAATAAACTTCAACTAAACCTTTGCCAATGACCAAACTCAACACCCTAGACCCAGCTCTGGTTATAGGGGTAGAAGACTTCACCAGGCATTAATTCCCTAACAGTCAAGACTCATCATATTTTCATCAACATTCTACTCAAAATATATGTCCCACCCATGACTGAGTGCTGCCAAAATGGTACAAGATGTTAATAGACACAGCAAATGGCCATTTGATCCCTAGCAGCAACATAGATCTTATGTTAATATATATTTTGCTGTCATCTTGACAATTAAGTAAGGTTTTTAAAAGTTCAGCAGATATTCTACAAGTGTAATTACCCTTGCAATATCCCTGATATACATTACCCTTTACACCTGTAATATCACTTAATAAATATAAAGTTAGCAAGTTCTCTAAAATTACACAAGCAATATAGAATAAAATAAATGTAATTCAATATTGAATGCTAACGATGATGCAGAGCCAAAGTGGCAAATACTGAGGATTAAAAAATTAGGGCAAAATACTGCAAATAAAATCATATCAATTTATTCTATTATGTAAAAACAAATAATTTCATATCATCTTAGTCAATAAACAAAGGTGTCCTCACTTATCTAAAGCACTGCTTTATAGTCTGACAGTGACAATATGGTCAAAGACAACATAAACTCATTATGTTCAAATGGCAGAACTCTGGGCTTGACACAATCCTTCATATGTTTCTAAAAACAAGAAGAGACGATTATAACGATCTTTAATCTTTTGTATCAATTGACAAAATTTAGCTAATGCTTTGTATCAAAATATCCATGGCAAGTACACTTGAAAAATAATCCACAGTAATAGCTGTGTAAATGGCTTGGTGTTAGAGCTAGCCTATATAACATTAAACTCTAAGAAGCCTACTCCTTAAAGATTAATTACAGTAAACACGAAAAGTCTACACACTGTACTCAGTCACTTTCATAAAACACTACCGGTAACCTATAAAAGATCCTCCACCTCCCAAATTCTGACAATATACTCTCATATTTCCATGGTACTGGACACACACACACGAAGCCACATGCACAATGACCTTACTGAAGATCACATGTCTCTTATCTTAAACCACATCTGATCCCCATTCCACTCACATGGAACCATATCTGTGGTAACATAGCAGTTATCATAAATGAACTTGACAGACGTAAGTTGTGTGTTCATAAATTCCCTGCTCTAACATGGTTCAAAACAGCATAAAAATAAACTTCATGCAGATCATAAAGTTCCCATGCGTTATATGAACTACGTGATATCATTGTAATACGTCTCATTAACAAAATACAGGCTCCAATGATTCACGACATGCACCTACGAAATTGGTTAGGAGGCCTTGACAGTCACTAGCCTGCTAACATTCTCTACGCTGCCCTCATTATAACCTACACCTCACTGATCAGGATATTGATTTTCAAGGCTCCCCCACTTCCCACAGCTTAAATCATCCCCAAACCCTTAAATTATTCCACCAAAACACATATACACCGTATATCAAAGTGATAATACTAAAAAAAAATCCTTTTGAAAGTTAGGGGACCAACGAGACGGAATGCTCACTTTTGAACTAAGTTTTACGCAAAAGGAAGGGTTGTGTGACCTTGTACAACATCAGAAACATCAAGCATGCTCAATAATACAATAATAATCCTTATCATTCCATCGACTTATCAAGGCGTCTGTTTAAAATGCATAAAATAAGTTATACGACGGCCCATGCCCGGAACCTGGGCCAACCCGTCACCATCACTTACCATTTGGGTCTGGGATCAGCAATGTTGTGATATTTTGCTGGTTTTGTGTCATCTTGATCAGCTAGATAACTCCTGCTAGTTAGGGATTTCTTTAAAAGTTTGAATGACGCCTCCAATTAGACGTAAAGTAAGCACAGAAAAACAACAACAAATCGTCCACCGACAGCAGATTCCTAAAATGGCGAGTTCATCACTCCCTTTTCGGACCGTACTTTTGCCTCGTATGGCCTACATTTTGATATATTAATGATTTGAAGCGATTTCGCATACATTCATTTATGACCAGATATCATTAAATGACTCAGATGATGAGCTACAAGCCGAAAACAGTGCACATTCTCGCAGACTCTTCCTGAGGAGAGTGGCTATATGATCTTGGCGGTGGGCACAAAGCTCGAATTCTGATTGGTCAATACATGTCACGTGGTACAAAGTGGAATGGAACGAGAGGTGTAGTGATGAAAACATTAATCTTCTCCAAAGAAGTCAGTCCAATCGAAACTGGAACTGATGTCAGGGCTTTAGTGAGTTCTCATTATTCCAGTGGTATAATATCAAGCTCCGAAGTGCTAAACACAAAATAATCAGCCGTAGTCCACTAATCCCGCCAGTAGTGAGTTGTCCAGCGGACTAGGAACGGGTCGAAACTCTAGCCAATCAGAGAACGTTCCTCGTTTCTTTGCTCGTGGCGCGAAAGGCCACTTCATAGCAGACGTTGCACCTTTCATTGAGCAAGGTTTTTATAATGAACTTTTAACATTTGAACTGCACATAGAAGGAGAGTGGTATTTATTCAAAATTGTTGCTCATCCACCTCATCTTAAGAAGATATACAACTACTTGACTGTCTTTGATGATGATACAATATACCATTAGTTCCGTGCAACAAGGGCGTGACTGGCGTTAAAGAGATGGTAGAAAATTAACTTTGTCATTGCATTATCATTTTGTTATCTCGTCATCATCGTTAATGGGAAGAGCGATGCGATTTAAAGGCTTTGTTTCATGTAAGGATGAAACCATTGCAACGTGTAGCAATACTCCTACTGCAACATTTTCAACGAACCTCAGAACCGTTGGCTAGCACATCGAGGGCGAGGCAACCTACCAAAAGCGGACCGGTCAGAGCGCAAGAAGTATTTTACGTCAACGAACATGATGTGTGAACATCTTATTCCTTCAGTTTATCACTGGGATCTCACCTTTCTTTCACGTTCAGTCTTCTTTTAGCAACAATAGCCAAGCTCTCCTCTGCTTCATGCTCCATCTACTTAATGTTTCATACCTTGTATATATATTTTTTGTTGTATTTATGATAATACCTTGTTTCATTAGAGTTCCTCTCTTGTCAAATACGCACTGAAAGGAATTGAAGACATTATTTGTCCTTGTTTTGAAAGAAATAGACATCATAGATACCGTAGATAGCGAACGGGTTACCGCCTAGTTCAATCTTATCTCAAAGGTAACCTTATGCCTATGATGTTTATAGATATGGAATGTCTCAGTTAATCGTCTATACTCATCGAAAAATAGCCACACATATCCACTATAGGACAATTGTGTTAGAAATCTAGGGAAGAGGGAGGACAGAAAGACCAATTCGGAGATGGAAGGATGGAGTGAAAAATATTTTGAGCGACCGGGGCCTGAACATGCAGGATATAATGAATTGGAATAATGTGGTATACAGGGACCGATGGCTGTCCGTGACTGAACCAGGACATACGAAACGTCTGGGGTAAACCATGGAAAGGTCTGTGGGGCCTGGATGTGGATAGGAAGCTGTGGTTTCGGTGCATTACACATGAC
>JAUUDZ010445133.1:0-5000 GCA_032361705.1 Panulirus versicolor
AGATAGAGAGAGAGAGAGAGAGAGAGAGAGAGAGAGAGAGAGAGAGAGAGAGAGAGAGAGAGAGAGAGAGGCTGATGCAGCACCGCTGCTCTGACGAGTAAGGTTACGCAAGCCGGATGACAGACAGACCCCATCTGGTCATACCCTCAGCCAGGAATGAGTCGAGAGTATATATTCGGATCCTCAGTACGTCTGGCTACACGCAGGACCATTTCAACTTGGCCTTGTTGTCATCATCGCTGCAGCAGCAGCAGCAGCAGTAGAAGGATTCGCCTTTGACGTGGCTATTCTCATACACTTCCAGACATTCCGCTAGAAACAACCTGGAAGTTTGTTATTTTCGGAGTGGGGAAATCCTGGAGAAGGTTTCGTAGTTGGTTCGAACGGTTCGCGACTCAGGCGTCGGACAAGTTAAGCAGCTGCTGCTGTTGCTGGACTTTCCCCGGCGCCTGCAGGTCCCAGGAAACCCAACGGAAGTGTTCGTGACGTTGTTCTTTTGTTGTTATTCAACCCATGTATTGTTCCGCTGTTATTCTCCCTGTTAGGAGAGTTGTTCATGGTGTTAACGCTCGCCACCTTATCGCTGGTGATGTGTTCCTCTCGTTATTGACCTTATGTTTATCAAATGTTTTTCTTCCGTTCATGTGACATTTCTTCTGTTGTGTCCCTCCCTGCCTAACACGGGGTCATAGCCGGTCAGAAGTCATGACGTGTCGCAGCCTCCCTGTCCTTAACAAGGTGGGATAAAGGGCAACATTTACACCCCTTGTGAGGCCTGGGTGCCTACTGAGTCCCACTTCCTGCCAGTGACTGGGACAGGCATGGAGTGTTGCCTCCTTAGTCAAGGACCTACTCATTCTCCAGGAGTGAGTATCGGGACCCGTAAGAATACCCTGATAACAGAGAAGGTGATGCACTCTCATGCATGTACCTAAACCCATACTCCCACAAACCCCTTCCACCATCTTTCCGTCTATTTCTTTACTACTGCTACTACTACTACTATTACTTCTACTACTACTACTACTACTACTACTACTACTACTACTACTACTACTACTACTACCACTACTACTGCTGCTGCTGCTGCTGCTGCTGCTGCTACTGTTGTGTATGACTCCGCTGGGCTGTGATTACGTGCCTGAGGGAGGCCGCGTGGTGTCAAGGGCCTCGTACTGCGTAG
This sequence comes from Panulirus versicolor, assembly GCA_032361705.1. Classification (NCBI taxonomy): domain Eukaryota; kingdom Metazoa; phylum Arthropoda; class Malacostraca; order Decapoda; family Palinuridae; genus Panulirus; species Panulirus versicolor. Next base: position 1,184 of record JAUUDZ010445133.1, read on the forward strand.
TACTGTAGCAGGGTATTGATGTGTGTATGGCTTGCTGCCTCACGAAGGCTGTCCGCCGCTCGCATAATTTCCCCAGCTCACGGCCAAGGTGAGCACTACTGCCCCGTAACTTATCCTGATGACACCAGACAGACAGAAAAAATGGTATATATTAATATAAATTAACCCATGAGGTCCCTTAACTCCTTAAGCACGACGGTACGATCCTTGAGCACAACGATACGATCCTTGAACACGAAGGTATGATCTTTGAGAACAATGATATACGATCTTTGAGCAAAACGACACGAACTTTGAAGACAACGGTTCGATCCTAGAGAACGATGACATGCTCCTTGAGCACGACGGTACAACACTTTGGCATTTGACCAGGTCTTTAAGACCTGACTCGTTTGGATTAAGTCTAAGGTCAGGATCTCACCAAGTGGTAGTGCCCAAACAGTAAACAAATAAGCCTCGCCCTTTCAGCGAAGGGCTGGCCCCCGCCGTGTGGCGTGAGGGACGGCCATAACATAAAAAAAAAGAAATGCTTCGTGAAAAATAGAAGGTCCGGTGTTTCGTCAGGTAACTACGTGTTATTCCATGTCTGTGGTAATTTGCACGGGTTGCCAGGTCTGGCGGAAGGAGCAATGACCTGGTGGCGCGTGGCGGCGTGGCATCGGCTGCAGTATCGATAACAGGTCAACGGCAGTACGGCGGGAGCACGGCTGACCACGCCAGACTTCGCCTGCAGGAGCCGACCTTGCCTAGTCGTCCGTGCCAGGTCTTGGTAGAATCTCTTAATATCTCCACGTATGGTGGACGATAAGGAATACCTGCGTGTGTGACTAGATTTCCTTGTGTTGAGATGTTTATCTAATGATTTGTCTTATATTTCATTTTCAAAACTACGTGGTATTGGTGTAAGGGGTATCAAGACTGGGTGGCGCGGAACGTGGCGTGGCGTGGCGTGGCTGAGGGAGGCCCAGGAGGTCGGCCCCGCGCGGGTCGCCGGGATACCCCGCGGCTGAGGGTCGGCCACCTTTAAATGTCTTTGAGTTGCTGACGCATACTGGAGGAATCCCCAGGAGGTCCCGCCGCTGTCCTGGGGTGGGTCTGTGGTGAACACAGCGGTGCTCTGGTGTACCTGTGGTGGTGAGGAAGGTGTTGTATGTACCTGTGGTGGCGGGGACACTGTTATAGTTATGAGCTATACTTGTAATGGTGGGGATTATAGTGTGGTGCGTCTGTGTGCTGAACTTTATTGTGTGTGTGTATGCAGAGAGTCATTGGCCCAGGTAGTGGGTGTACTGACCCAGGTAGTGGGTCGGCTGGCCCAGGTAGTGGGCTGGCTGGCCCAGGTAGTGGGCTGGCTGGCCCAGATGGTAACAACGCGGGCCTGACAGCAACATGCAGCTCCTGGTACTTGTCATTGGCTGATGGCCTGCGTGCGTAGCGTTCCCTGTGGGATGTTGGCCGCGTGCACGACCTTGGTACACGTCTGTTCTTGAGTGAGTCAGTTTGTATGTGGACATTCCTGGCGGTCCTTGCACTGGCGGTGGCGAGGTCAGGTGAGAAGCCTCCCCAAGAAGGAGAGATGTGTAGGTTACGACACCGCGTGTGGCTTTCCTGGAGGGGGGAGGTGGGTTTAGGGCGTTCATCGTCTGACAATCAATACGGCCACACGCCACCCCCACCACCGCTCGACGCTCTTCATTGAGTGCCAGCTCCCCTCACACTAACGTTGAAGATCATTAACACTCGACGACCCTCCCTCTCATCCCTCTACTCGCGCCCCCCAGCCCCAGCAGCACCCTCACCCACCTCTTTCCCTTACTAATGAGACCTGTTATCGAAGACTTCGACGTCTCTGGTTCTACCGTTAATGGATAACAAGCGTTATTGTTTTATGGTCTTGAGCATGTGAGGAATTCATGCCAGGATAAGATTTTCTGGTGTGCAGTAAGTTGCAGTTGGGTAGACAGTGTTGATAGCTTGGTTAAGTAGGGCAGTGCCTGGTGCAGTAAGGGTTTGTGCTTGGTGCGAGAGGACAGTAACAGGTGCAGTAGGATAGTGTCTGATTCAGCAGGACAGTGCCTAGTACAGTAGGAAAGTCCTTGGTACGGTAGGACAGTGCCTAGTGCGGTAAGGCAGTGGTTGTTGCTGTAAGACAGTGGCTGGTGTGTTAGGACAGTACCTGCTGCGGTCAGACAGTATATGGTGCGGTGGGACAGTACATGGTGCGGTAGGACGGTACATGGTGCGGTAGGGCTGTACCTGGTACGTTGAGACAGTGCTTAGTGCGGTAAGACAGTGTCTGGTGCGGTAAGACAGTTTCTGGTGCGGTAAGGCAGTGCCGGGTGCGGCAGGACAGTGCCTGTTGCGGGGCTGGTCTAGCACCGTCATGCACCTTCCACCCCTCCGTTGTATACGTGTGTACTGGACTGGTATCGATTCTCTCCCACAAAGGTGAAGTACAGGATCTAGAGGTATTTTTCCTACGTCAGGTTATTTATTGGGGTTGATATAGATGTATGTTTATAGCATGGAAGGTCATGTTGCCGAGGATGCTTCCGGTGGCGGTGAACTAAGTGTCTGGAGAGGCTGAGTTGTCGGATGTAGCGCCGGCAAGACCTTGTGTTCCCACGTGGTGGCCCCCAAAACCCTGGCAGCTAGAGTGAAGGTCGCCAATTCACCAGCTTAAAGGTGTCAGGGCGTCGTTGTCTGGCCGCCTCATCCCACCGTTGTAAACCTAAAGTGGAGCTCCACCATTTTTTTTTTATTTTCCTTTAGCTTTACTTATTCCTCGACAATTGAGGAATATCTCCCCATGAAGGATGGTCAGGTTGCTTCAAGACACAGTGCATTCGTATGCATATCATCTGCTGTAAGTTATCGTTGGTTCATCTGGGTACTGAACTGGTAATCATAACTTTTTTGATAATGATTGATGAGAGACGCTTTGTGCTGGTGAGTAAGATGAGGTGTACCTCATCACCTTGGAGTGTGGGTGAGGCCACATATAGATTATCTATCAAGACGTGAGGTATGCACTCGGTCCTCCTCACGTAAGTTGGAGTAGAAATACAAAGAACTCACTAAATTTTGTTGACTTGTTCCATTATGATAAAGACTCCGGCTGCCTAGACACATTCTTTCCACGACAACGTAACTGTCGCATGTCATTTTCAACCAGACGACTGGCAACAGGCCGAATTACGGCCTGCCGGCGGGCGCACCTCCTCCACTGTCGGGCGTACGATCAGTATCTAGTGCAGTATTTTTTATCTATCTTTTTTATGTTACAAAATCTTCTAATAACGATAAGTGCTTAGAAAACCTTGGGAAAACATTCCATGTGTAATTAAGGTTAGCAAAAAATGTAGAAATTGGAGGTAAGAGTATCAAATATACATTGTTTTTAGTAATAGAACTTTCCTATGATTTGTGCTTTGGTGTTGTCTTACCTAAGTTGGAATCGTTGGAATTATTTTAATGGGAGATTCATTAACTCGGTGGCCGATCATCACAATCATTTAGTAAGTATGTGGTAACGTTGCTTAATAATGATTCTGATGCAAGCAATGTTAATATTAATGATAATGATATAGGGTAGAACGCGTAGAATTATATTTAATTACTTTTTCATGACATGAATTCCGTCATTACGTGAGCGTCTGCCCCTGGGGGCCGGAGTTACAGAGACAAATGAAGATATCAATTTGAACACGTCCGTATTACTGTATGCGTGCCTTGCAGTACTGAAGAGGACATCGTGCATCTGGCACACCCCAGGCCATTCCAATGCAGTTCCAGAACCTTGATGTGAAGGTCTCGT
>JAUUDZ010445133.1:10000-12920 GCA_032361705.1 Panulirus versicolor
ATCAGGTGTCGTGGGAACCACCTGGCACGGGGGAGCCAGCTGACGATGGGAGGCAAGCCCCAGGATGATCTGTGATCAGGGTATCTGACTGGCTGATCTCATGGAAAGCTGTATTGCTATTGGTTGATCTTGGGATAAAATGCTTTCTCATTGGTTCTTTCTTGGTTGAGACAGTTACTGTTACTGGCTGAGTATATTAGACCTCTTTCCTATTGGCTGAACTCAGGATATGACGCATTTTTATCGGCTGTTTGGGAGAGAACTGCTTTATTGGGTCTTTCTCTAACTGGCTCTCTGTCGATTAGTTTGCTCTCTTATTGGCTTTGTCAGAGGACAGGGTTCTCTCTTGCTGGCTCTGTCGAGGACAAGCTGCGCTCTTATTGGCTTTGCTGTAAGACAAAAATTCAGAATTCAAAAGTATATTCTCGAGAAAAGGGACGTCATCCACAACAGGATGAAGTGCCTGGATTACAGTAATACCATTTACAACTGGCTGTACAGGTATGTGTACATAGCCTCATGTGGTCTTTGAAAAATAATGGCAGGAACTGGATGACTTCTTCTTCTTCACCCTCCAAGACACATGTAATTTCCACCTGGCTGTAGACTCTTCCAGTTCGTCAGCAGGGTCGTCGTCCACCTCAGGAGTAGCTCGTCCTTGTTTTGATGAAATCTGTTTCTTGCATGGGATACTGACCCAAATGACAGCGTCCCTTGCTATCTTACAGTCAACAGTGTCCCTCTGTTTCGAAAGGACAACAGTAGTCTGTCTGTGTTTGTATTCCCACGTAGTTTGTTCCATAGACGAGGTGTGTCTCACATTATTTGTTCCATGGAAGGTGTGTTCTTTCAATGGCTGGCTCGTGAATCAGTTGTTCTTTTGTCATTTACTTTATACTACGTTGTATAAGAACTTTGTTCTCATAGTGATCATATCTCTGGTCGTTATAACTGTCAGGCCATATACTATTGTCTCTTGTGTTTCAAGACGTGTTCTCATTGGTTGTCCCTGTGGCGGAGTCTCGTCTCATTGGCTGTTCGTGTTGCAGGGCTCCCTCTCATTGGCTTCTCATTTGACAGAGCCTCCTTTCATTGACTGTTCAGTAGACAGGTCTTCCTCTCATTGGCTGTTCCAGAGACTAGGACGACCTTTGCTTGATTACGTTGGTTGTCTCGATCAAGAATATTGGGTAACAGTATTTTTATTGTGTTATTTACCCTCGGTATGTGGAACGCCGACCCTGTTATCATGTTTTTTATTGATATTCCTGAAGGTTACAGGGCTGTGTTGGTCAGGGTTAAGGGCTAGATAGAGGCAGGGCTGGGGCTCTGGCTACAGGGCTGTGTTAGTCGTGGCCCTGGGGCAGGACTGGCGAGGCCGGACCGAGTTCCCCTTCTCTCTGGCCTTCCCGACACGTACGGTAGTTTTACCTTGGTCCTGACGTGTCGGCCAGGGACGTGACGGTGGCCGACCTAGCCTTGGGCTGCACCGTGGGGCCGGAATGGTGCACACACACACACACACACACACACACACACACACACACACACACACACACACACACACACACACACATGTCCTTGCAGCAGCTCCCCCAATCCTACATGACTGTTGCAGGCAGGGAGTGAAGCAGGTGAAGGTCGCGTGGTGGCTGACGAGGCGCTTGGGATGCAGAGCAAGTTAAAGCGTCCACTGTACAAGTACCTGCGAAGTGTACCAGACCAGCGAGGCTGTGGGGTGCTATGTGGGCCAGCCGGCTGTGGCTTCCAACAGCTTAGTCTACCAACCATCCATCTCAGCAGCCTGGGCTTAGCCCAGACTATGGGAGTAGAAGACCCCACGAAGACTTTACCAGGTATTCACCTGATTGGTGTCCCAGACTCTCCTCATACTGGAACTAGTGGCCGGGGTTTGTGGTTCTTCTGCCTCGACGCCGCCAGGAGCTCCTGCGGTACTGCCCTTAGGTCAAAGTCACCTATGGTGGTGGCCTTAGGTCAAATCATCCACGTGGATACCTCATGGAGTCTTCGCGGATGTTTGCTTCCACAGCCCGGGCTGAGCCCAGGCTGCTGGAAGACGTTGTTTGTCGACCAGTGTGTTGGAAACCGCAACCCTCAGGCCCCCCGCATCGTCCCCTCAGCCTGGCTGGTCTGATACACTTTGTAGGTACTTGTCCAATGCGCTCTTGAGCTTCTCTTCCGTACATTCCATGTCCCCTATGTCAGGTCACCCTAAAGTGGTGCCCCTCGTTCAAGTCATCCTACCATGATGCCCGAAGGTCAGGGCACCCTACCGTGGAGACCGGCTCGCCCGGCTCTCCCGTGTATTATAATTAAGGTTCCTTTAAACCGTTTACATTCAGTAAAAAGTTGGTTCCCGTAATTTAGGGTTTCTGGGTAAGGTTCACATTATGTAAATCAGTTTTACCCACAGGGGCTCGAAACCGTTGAGCGATCTTCCTGCTAATTTTATCATTTTAGACCAACCAGAGGAGAAGAAACCAGGAACTCACAGTATATGTACCCTTAACATACACCTGACCGGCAGGGCGTCAATGGGTACGAGGCCTTAAACCTGAGAGAGAGAAACAGACAGATAGACAGACAAACAGAGACAGACAGACAGACAGACACAGACAAAGAGTTTTGTTTTCCTTACGTTTCTTGGATATTATATTCTTTGCTAGTCATTTGTTTCACCTTGCTTGCATCTCTCTTAAGATTTATGAGGCCGGGAAATGGGACAAGTTCTACTGATGTCTACACTCACCATCGAACAATAACTTTGCCACCCAACCCAGCCTCCTCGACCTAGCCACACCATTGGTGCGTCTTATCCAAATGCGTCAGGAGGATATTATCCACCTGTGATGATATGATTTCTATCCACTTACGTAGGATCATTTCGTTTGTATTGATT
>JAUUDZ010445144.1:0-12920 GCA_032361705.1 Panulirus versicolor
CTCTCTCTCTCTCTCTCTCTCTCTCTCTCTCTCTCTCTCTCTCTCTCTCTCTCTCTCTCTCTCTCTCTCTGTGTTTGAAATGAAATGTATGGTAGTTAAAAGATAAGAGATATGTGTGATAATGAAAACAGTGTAGTTGAGAGAGCACAAGAGGGTGTACTGAAATGGTTTGGATGTATCGAGAGAATGAGAGGAAAGATTTACAAAGAAGTTAAGGGAACAAGGAGAATGGGGAGACCAAATTGGAGATGGGAGGATGAAGCGAAAAAGATTTTGAGTGATTGGGGCCTGAACTTGTATGAGGTTGAAAGGAGTGCATGGGATAGAGTGAATTGAAACAGTGTGGTGTACTGGGGTGAACTTGCTGCCAGTGGACTGAACCAGAGCATTTGAAGTGTCCAGGGTATTCCATGAAAAGGTCTATGGGTTGTGGTTGTGGATAGGTAGCTGTGATTTTGGTGCATGAGACATGAGTGGATGTGGCCTTTCTTCATCTGTTCCTGGCACTACCTTGCTAACACAGGAAACAGCAATCAAGTATCTATCTATATAGCTATCTATATCTCTGAAGCCCATTCCTTTTGGGAACTCCCTCGATTGGTTGGCCATGGCAAAAGGGTCTCCATAACTGGTGAACTCTGGTGCCACTTTTTAGCATTTAGTTCCTCTCTCTTAACAGGCCACTGGCAGAGGGCAACTCTGTTTCCAGAGGCTTCTACCAAATTTTCCTACCAACTACTATTACGTAATGTGTCTACCTGATGTTCCCACCAACTTCTTTTACCTAATGTTCCAACGTACTACTTCTACCTAATGCTCCCAGCTGATTTCCTACCTATTACTTCTGCGTGTTTCTACCTAATGTTCCTACCTACTACTTCTACCTAATGTTTCTTCTTAATGCCCCTGTCTGATGTTCTTACCTATTACTTCCATCTATTGCTCCTACCATTTTGCCCAAAATCAGGGCTAGTGCTTCGCTCTTATCTCAGGAAAATGTAGGAGTCAAGAAGAATGAGTTGTGTGAATTAATTGTTGTTGTGTGTTATGCATGACAAGGAGTGATTGTGTTTGTGGACAGAATGCTGGCAATCCACATATAGGTGAGGCAGAAAGAAAAGACAGCTACGTAAGTCACAGGAGTGCAGTTTGACAACCACTGAAGTGCTGGCTCACTCTGCAGCCATCGCTGATTGTATTGACACCCAGGCAGATAGTACAGGTAATATAGCTCCTTGCTTGGGAGCTGCTTACCTACTGCTACCTACTGACAATCAAGTATGTCCTTAAATATTAACAGGAAGCAAAAACAGAATTTGAGTTGAAGTTTTCTTTTTCAAAAAGTTTAGCATTGTTTTTATTATTCATTACTGAAGGTGTTCCTGGGATGACTCAGCTAAGTGAGAATAGCAGCAGAAGTTGTAATGCACAGAAAAGACCAGCTGATGAAGCGTTTGAAGATGACATAGAACAGTTCCTGAATGAAGATTCCATGGGAAATAGTGAGTATTTTTACAGGAAGTATGCTTTGGGGTTGAAAAGTTATGTAGGGAAGCATTTTAGCCTTGACAATTCAGATGGTATGTGTTCTACATATGTAAAAAAAGAAAAAAAGAAAAAAAAAGTTTATTTATATTTTTTCTTTAGGAAAGAAGAGGCACAAAGTGCTGGTACCAGAAGTGAATATTGGTATCAAGGACCCAACACTGGATTTAGCAGCACATGAAGCAGATCTTTCCTTGATTGAACGTATCATAGATATTCGTAAGAGTCTGCATACCAGTGAGTTCCTAGAATCTGCACCATCAGCCAGTGATGTCAGGTTTGTTATACCCCATTTAGCTGAATTAGAAGTAACTGAAATTTTAGTGTACCACTGTCTATACTAATATGCTCTTTTTGGCTATACTTTAAGAACTTCCTCATGGCATTGATATGTCTGTTCTCCTTTACATTCTTATCTTTCTTCTGCACTTGTTCCTTCATTTTCCTTCTTCCTATTATTAGTATTATTATTATTATTATTATTATTATTATTATTATTATTATCATTGTAGTTTTGTAATTATTCTTATCAAGGCCTAGACCTTTTTCATGGATCTTCTACATCTTCGAGGCTGCTCTCCGCGCGAGAGTAGGGTAAGTTGGTCCTTTGTGGGTAGAAAAGTACCTCGACGATGCTGTGCTTTTTCTCGTCCGCTGATGGTGATACATCCTTGTTCGAAGGCGGGCGGACGTCTTCCTGCACTTCGCTACCACCGGTAGCAGGTATCCACGAACACCAACACCCCGAAAGTGAACAAAACTCCTTTGAATATGAGCCACTGTCAAACACCATCTTACAATCCCTGTGGGAAAGTATCAACAATTTTTGAAAAGCCTGAGAAAAGTATAATATTGAATCTGATTTTTTTCTCTTTAATGCTTTCTTGGAACTTTTATTTCCATTGGGGGTTATATAAAAAAAAAAAGAACTTAAATGATCGAGCTGAAACTTAAAGTGGTAAAGAGTCGATTTACTCGAGACAGACGAGACAGTGAGCAAACTGCCATTACACTCTTTCATGAGTCATTATTTAAATGACGGGAGATAAAAGATTGGAGACTTGCTGTCGGAATTGCGTAGTCACAGTTGACCGGTCGCTGTGAGGTTACTGGCGAGGCAAATATACAAGCTGAGGTTAGTGGTCAGGTAAGACTTCATCGAACTTACTGGTGAGGCAAGTATATGTTGAACTCACTGGTGAGGCATGTATATGTTGAACTCACTGGTGAGGCAAGTATATGTTGAACTCACTGGTGAGGCAAGTATATGTTGAACTCACTGGTGAGGCAAGTATATGCCCACCTCACTGGTAAGGGAAGTATATGCTGAGTTCACTGGTGAGGCAAGTATATGCTGAACTCATTGGTAAGGAAAGTATACTTTGAGCTCACTGGTGAGGCAAGGATACGCTGAAAGGCAAGAATATGCTGATCTCACTGGTGAAGCGAGTAGACTCTTGACTTCAGTGGTGAGGCAAATGCACTTTGAGCTCATTGGTGAGGAAAGCATAGGCTGAGCTCACTGATGAGGTGAGTTCATGGTGAGGTGACTGGTGAGGCAAGAACGCACTGAGCTCACTGGTGAGGTGCTAATTCGTATTATCTTCCTTCAGACTGTCGTTAAAACAGTGAGTGATGGTGTGTTTTAAGCTATTCTGAAGTGTTGGATGTATGTAAATGTCATGTGTCCTCATCTCTGAGGCTGGAATATTCATGCTAAACACACACACACACACACACACACACACACACACACACACACACCATCATATATCTAGCCCAACTCAGTTCAAATGAATTTTCTTGATGCAAACTCCCAATGTAACTTCTTAATGAACTGTCGCTCTTTCTGAGATCAGTGTTTGGTATATCTAGATAAATTAATGTAGTGATAAGTAAATGTAACTATAGTTGACAATTCATGTTGTTTACTTACTCGAATGTAATTCTTCAGTTACATTTTATGATAGTTGCTAATGTAATTATTAAGGGGTTGTGTTCCATAATCTTTGTAAAAGTCTGAGCAGATAAACTATTCTATTCACACGCACACACGCGCGCACACACACACACACACACACGTACCAACACACACACACACACACACAGTCACACAACAATTTTGAGTCTCTCCCACACTCACCAACCTGACCCAAAATAATAGTCCTTCGAAATCCATCAAACCATCAAAGAAAAGAGTTGTAATGAAAATCACTTTTATGCTCCTTGGATAGACCTTGTTCAGACGTATATGAGAGGGTTGGGAACCTCCTCAGAGAGACGGCAGAGTCAGTGCTTCGAACCCCAGTAGACTAAGGGCAGATCGCATTACATCCACCCTTCGTCTAAAGCCTTCGGTCGTGGTGGTCTTATAGTTGGTGCGGAAGGTAGGAAATGACCACACACTTTCCCCATTATGAATTCCGAGTGTGTGTGTCTAAGATTGTGTCGGAGGTGACTGAATCTCCTCCTACCTATAAACTTTTATAGCCAGGTCGATAATCAAGTCTGTATGTAAATTGCTCAGGTTGGATGATAGATGTATGAGTTGATTGGGCAGACTAATGGAGAGGAAGGGTAAGGGTCATGCAAACATTTAGATACTGGTGAACAATTAGGTAAGCAGGTAGACCGATGCCTCGTCAACCCTCTGGACTGTTACCCTACCAACCTCCTGGACTGTTGCCCTACGAACCTCCTGGACTGCTGCCCTACCAACTTCCTGGACTGTTGCCCTACCAACCTCCTGGACTGTTGCTCCACCAATCTCCTGGACTGTTGCCCTAACAACCTCATAGACTGCTAGCCTACCGACCTCCTGGACTGCTGCCCTACCAACCTCCTGGACTGCTGCCCTACCAACCACCTTGACTGCTGGCCTACCAACCTCCTGGACTGCTGCCCTACCAACCACCTGGACTGCTGCCATACCAACCTCCTGGACTGCTGCCCTACCAACCTCCTGGACTGCTGCCCTACCACCCACCTGGACTGCTGCCCTACCAACCTCCTGGACTGGACCCAGGAACCTTAAGGGTGTATTGTTAGATATATCCCCAGAAGGTGATTAAACCATGAGGATAAACAGTCCCTACGACGGATGGAATCAAAGGTAAAAAGGCTTTCTAAGGCCTCAAATTACGCACTCCACACACACACACACACACACACACACACACACACAGTAACAATGCAACCGCTCCCCTGTATGGAAGACACGTCCTTCACTCTACAAAACATCACGTCAACAATCTGCCACCCTCAGGTGGTATTTTAATTTTCCTACAAGCGACGAATACGTGAGTCTATGTCCAAATGGAAATTACAGATCCAGGGTATCAAGAGGGCAGCAAACACTCATTACGACATGAGGACGTCAAGTAAGAACATGAGGAGCGAGTGCTCATTACTGCATGAGGACACGAAGTAAGAACATGAGGAGCAAGTGTTCATCTCACTGCAGCATGAGGACGTCACGTAACAAGGTGAGGAGCTAGTACTCATCTCATGACTGAATGAGGACATGAGGGAACATCATAAATCGCATGCAGTAAACGCAGCAGCAACGACGGTGGATAACTCACTTAAATCGCTGCTCACGACGCCGGCAGCAAACTCCGACGCAGCACGACGCTTGACGGAGGAGGAGGTGGTGGCTAGACGGGTGATGACGATGACCTGGGCTGATGACGCCTTGACGGCAGGGGGTCCTGCCTCACTCACGTGTAAGTGCTCCAGCACATTTCACCTCAAGTAATAAGTAGACGAACAACACACTATGACACCTGACTTAAAGTGTACAACACTGCGGTAAGGGACGATGGGGGGAAAGAGGGGGTAATTTCGGTGGGGGGTAGAACACAGCCCGACTCACAACACAGAGCGCCAGCCACAGCAAGACAGGAGCCCGTGTGAATGTGCCAGCGACGTACAGGCCCCCAGCCACCCGCCGAGCTCGCTGGCTATGGCGGCAGCTTGGACAATCTGGGCCCGAGGGGAGAGGAAGCTCGACCCTCCACTCAATAACCCGGGTCGTCCTTGGCCAGATTTGGTTGACTTACGTGACCAGAGCAGCGTCACCCGCAGGCACGTCCTCGCTCGCGGGTTTTCCCCAGGACCTATCTGGCTGTGGGGCGTCCGGAGGCCGTTTTGGATGAGTATATTAAGCGGTTCATGATGTCAACGGATGGAGGTTATTAAACGGTATGTCCCCTACGCTCCGGTGAATCACACCGGTTATTTGGTTTCATATAACTTCGTTCAGGAGCAATGATGTGGGGCGACCCCTGTGGCTCAGTCCGGAGTCACAGGTGTGCTGCTGGGCAGGGTCTGTGTTTCCATAGGTGAGGAGGAGAAACTTTGACGGGGGTCTGAACCCAGGCCGGTGAGAGGGGAGGCCACAAGCAAGGGAAGGGGAGGAGGAGCGGCGCATCGACCAAAAGGGTGTCGCTGTGTCTGGTTGAGCAGGACGATGGAACAAGTGGTTATGTGCTTCGTCAAAGCGACGGTCGCCCGGCCATCACGCTCCTCACTCCCTCCAACATTATTTATTATCCTTATATTTTTCCCCCCTCCCTCCGCCCGTCCCTTACCAGCCATATATGCTGCACTCTCTCTGACGTGGGTTTTATTAAGCGTGGCTATCTTCCCGCCGGGTTACGGGGTGGCGTTTGCCACGCCCCAGGGATGACGTGTCATCGTCATCACACCAGCTTCGACCACCGGTATCATGGTCGCATTAGCAGGTCACTGACCATCATCTGCACGGTGAGGGCGCCACGTGTAGCCAGCCCTCCGCTGGGACAGGTCACCCCCCCACCCCCCCGGCCGAGACAACCCCGGAATGTATGAGGGAGGCACCAGGGACGAGGGTGTAACTTACCCCTATCTAGGTTCCATTCTGGTGTTTAGTGTTATTCAGATACGAGTAAATTCAAGAGCTTCGGTGATAAAAGTCTCTCTCTCTCCATTACTCTCATATTCGGTGTTAAGTTTATTGAAGATAACTATCCATTAGTACACTACCTTGACTACGCTTGGCGCTAAATTATAACTTCGATGTTGCCCTCCAGGCGTCTCTACACGTTCTCTTGTATCCTACAACACCCTGGTACTTCGAAAGTAAGACCTCATCAGCTCGCACTGTGGCCTCTTATATCGCTCTCTGCATCTCCCTTCCCTGCCTAATCACCTCCCGAAAGCCATCTGTAGGGACGTATGTAAAACCAACACTACAGTCATGTTACGAATGATATGGTCTTCAATGCGTGTGGTTTGGAGAGTTACGTATACTGAAAGAAATTTTGATGGATACGATGGCCAAGTCATGTTCCGACTCTGTGCATTGATACAGCTATTGTTCGGGGACGTTCTCATCTTAACCTTCACTGGAGCAGATCCTCGTTGTATGCAAGGTTCATTCTCTAATTTTGGGAAGTGATGCGAGAGTTTTCGAATGCCATCTTCTCGTAGGTCGGGGCTGCGTCGGCCAGGGGACCAAGAGAACAAGGTGATACAGTCGAGGAAGCACTATGGCGGGAGAGGCAGACAAGCTACCGTATTTATGGATACTGATACCTGCAGTAAGCACATATGAGGCGGTGTTCCCCCAGGGAAGTTCCCGAAGGAGGACCTATACCTTTTAAGCCACCTTTTACATCGAGAGAATGTGACGACTCCTCCCTGTTGGCCACCTCTACGGACGCTCTCTGACTAGCACGAAGATATTTGTGAGAGAGTTGGCCCTCAACCGAGGGGTCCAAGTAGGCTTATCGGTTAAGGGTCAAGTATAACCTCAACCCAAATATCTCCTTCCTTGTCAAAAGGCCTGCATAGGTGGGCTAAAACCTACGAAAATACCGCCATGTTCTCTCTAATGATGAGGGTGGCTTACAGGTTGTAGATCCCACTGTAAGAAGCACCCAAACTTAAGACCCCACGTCATATGTTTTCTCAGTACACGCCCAGAGGTGATCCCAGTGTCAAGCACCAGCACCGCCCGACCAGGAGACTTCCCACACACAGGGCACCAATCGATCACTCACGAACCCATTAACTTTCTATCACAGGCTCTGTTTAGTAATGATGACGGGAATCAGCCAGTTAATTACTCTTAATGAGAATACCGATGCAATTCATTAGCGTTAATCATGACTGCATGAACTTCAACTATATATATCTCAGTATCGCGATAGTCATTGCTACATATAGTCTAAATGTGACTTGACATACAAGCTTAACAGGATTTGACGTGGCAGTGATATTTCCATAGGTCGTCCACTGCCCCTGGGGGTAACACTTGCTGCTGTAGATGTCAAGGTGAGTCGTGAAGGCTGACAAGCCTGTAAACCCCACAGCTTTAATCCACAGTGACCGTAGTGCTTGCTGGAAGTCTGTTCTCCTGCCCTTATGTGTAACTTACCCATCCAGCCGGTAATATGGACCCATGTCCTTAGCTCACTTCTGTATCTTGCTTGAACCTAACCTATACTTAAATAATACCTTACACTTTGTCATGTGCCAGTAAATATCTTACATATATCAGTGAGCATGCGTTGATAAAAACTCATGTCTTCTCCGCACTCTACAGAGCCGTTTTTGTAGCAGTGTGTGTTCAATATGCAGGTGTATTCATAGAAACTCTGGGATATATCATGAAACAAATCTATATACATGAACTGGGTCTCGCTGCAATTAATGTTTACTGTAGTGCTTCAGGAACGACTGAACAACATTATGACTAGTTTAATAATAACTTGGCATCTTGGGGGGGGGACCGCAGCCATAGCGAGCGAGTAATACATCCAGATCTTGATACAAATACTTCAGGGAAATAAAATGTCGTGTAGCGCCGTTGTCTGACACTTTGGCCCGATGTTACTGAAGTTCGTGGCTGTCGGATGTCGTAGGGAACAGTCATGTATCATCACCATAAAAACAATTCCGATCTTTATCAAAATGACGTAAGGAAGATGTGTGACTGTACATATCAGTTCTGGACACACCTCAATGCTGATTAGGTTACGCTGAATGCTTGTGACGTGGCACTGGACAGCAGAAGTGCAGTAGATGGAGACGTACGGGACTTGAAGGAGACGGGAAGAAGGGCAGCTGCCCTCTCTCCTGAGTCGCTCTGTCAAATTGTATCGTAAAATTACTACACTAACCGCGATAGCCATCAACTCCGTCATCGCTTAATCTCTTACCAGTCAAGGACGTTTGCTAGTGTTAGTTTTTCTGCAGCCTCCACGAGTCCGGGGGAATTTGGGAGGTGATACAGGACGATGACTACCGTATTTCGTCTCTTTCTCAACACACCACGGACGCTCGGCCGTGTAAACTCCTCGTAACGTCTTGCGTTTAAAGAAGTCGGACAATTCTGTGTTTGGCGAATAATATCAGTTATCATTTCGGTCCCAACTATACAATGTGACTTTTGCTCAGGTAAATTTCACGCAGTTTTAGATATTCTTGGCACATCGGCTTAACCCTTGTAATCTGTCTTGCCTTGATTGATTCAATGTAAAAGACGCATAGAAACAGTTTACCTTAGTGCCTCTGGAACCTACTTGATATAAGGTATTTGGTTTGAGAATATTGAATGGTTTCACTTTTGGTCGGTTCAAGAATGTGTTCATGAGCATTCTTGATTCCACCAGTTCTTAAGAGACGCTCAAAGATTAATGGTTAGGTGGTACTTTTCGATGAAAAGGATTACTTATTAGGACGCGAGTGAAATAACACTAGTTTAATTAGAGGTAGCAATACGATGATACAATGAAACAGTAATACAATCATTCTAGTTATACATTCATTCGTTTCTTTCAAAATTAGGAATGTACCTTTTTAAGGTACGCCTTTCAAAATCAGGAACATATTCTTTTAAGGTACGCCAACCCTGTCAGCTAGTAATCTGGGGGTCGATAAAGCGTAATGACGTTGTGCTTTCAAAAAAACATGAACCTGGGACATTTAGGTTATAGCTCATGAGCCTAGCTTAAATCATTGAGGTTAATCCCGGCTTAGCACATAACCCAGCATAATACTCGAAATTAGTTTAGGATACGAGCTCCGCCGAGGAGTTGAGCCTAGCCTTTACTTAATACCCGCGCGCCAGCAGCCTCATACTGTAGCCACAGACAATTGTGGCAACAATCCGACTAACGTACGAGACAGTGTGCCATTACCGCTGACCCAACATTTCCTGATACCTTCAGCGGTAAAGTCCAACGTCCTTCTAAGACTAGTCGCAATTGGTCGGCTGCATGCGGCGTCTTCAACCCTCCAAGCCACGGTCGACAAGCCTCTCAAACAAAACACACCTGATGCGATGTTGGCAATGAGTGATTGGTTGTCTTTAGAAGTAAACAAGGTATGAAATTGAAGTCTATGGCCATATCTATTATTTGTACAATGACCAAACAGAAATGGATGAAATGGTACGTATATTGTCTTTAGAAGTAAACAAGGTATGAAATTGAAGTCTATGGCCATATCTATTATTTGTACAGTGACCATACAGAAGTGGATGAAATGGTACATATATTGTCTTTAGAAGTAAACAAGGTATGAAACTGAAGTCTATGGCCATATCTATTATTTGTACAATGACCATACAGAAATGGATGAAATGGTACATATATTTACATAATAAGGAATGTGCAGAACTCTCATAAAATATATTTGATTTAATCAGATTTCGTTTGCAAAATCCATGTATCAGAAAATGTACAATTTTAAATTCCTTTCTATGAATTCTGCATACTAATATACTTCACAGATTTCATTCACTTATATAACATCGTAAATTCTGTTGTTAAATTCAAATTACCTCGCACTGCGTGGGCCACCTCCGCCAGACCATCGTCAGCCACCTCCGCCAGATCATCGTCAGCCACCTCCGCCAGACCATCGTCAGCCACCTCCGCCATACCATCGTCGGCCACCTCCGCCCGACCATCGTCAGCCACCTCCGCCAGACCATTTGCATGACTGATTTGATTTGTGCCGTTAACCCCTGCAAATTTATGGTGCACCACCGTTCCGCGAACTCGTTGTGTCCAGCACGACAGACGTTTCCTCTCTGCCCCCGGCAACCATGTCTCTTGAACCCTCGAACAACTTGCCAGTGAATCTCCCGAGTTGCTGTCTTGAGTTCGCGTGCCACGATATAGGATAGCGTTGCACCGCCGTGCCATTAATTCTTGGGCAACTGTGTAATGAAGTCTAAAATAAAATCTTAGATTCGAACTTCATGCGTTAGACGCACGTAGCCCTCTTAATCATTCTTAGCTAATGAAAGACCACTCAAGTACTTGATATACATAAATAACTAGATAGACATGCCGTGAATATAGGATACTTGAGGTAAATCTAATGACAGGAGCACTCAAGTTGCTACCAGACAATCCATATAATTTCTTCCCCAGAATTTTTTTAAAACACACGCCATCAAACAAACGAATCTAAATGCATCCAACGTAACAACTACGCACATTAAATTGTTTGGATTACACATGTAATACAAGATTAAGAAACAGCACCACCTTCTTCCCTGTTATATAATTCCCTTTAACACAATTTTCACCTTCAACTCGTAACCAAAGTCAGTACTTCTGAACACGAACTGGATCTCCAGAATGAAAAATATATCGTTGTTCTCAGTCTGACGGTTCTCTGAGCTCTGCACTCAGGATGGCTGGAAGGGCTGTCTCTGTAACTCAACCCAATGGTACTAGAAAGGGAAAAAAAGATGTTAGAGATTCTAATCATGGGCAGAAGTCCACACCGAAATCGGGCCTTAACTGAAATGCGAAGATGGTATCAAAGAAAAGGAGAAGTAAGAAACGAGGAAAACGATTTTAAACATTTCGGAAGCAATGAAAGACCTGCCTTTTAAGAATGGTTTGGGTCACAGTTGTTAAGGAAATCCTGGAAAGGGGTGTAAGAGAATTCCAAAGCGTCGGGGTGTAGGGAAAGAAACAGGCTTCAAAACGGCCCACTCCTAAGTTGCCAACGACCAGACAGTAATGTTGCTGATGCCGGGGCACACAAACAGCCAGCTCTCGGGAGCAAAAACCGAAGTAATACTCACATAAGAGGGACAATGAACCAACATGACGGCGTAGGGCAAATAGGTCATGTTGTGAGTTTAAACAAGGAGAATTAATGAATCAACCTAGTTTAGAAGTGACGCTGCCTAGTAAGTATGAAGAGTTAGAATCTTCGCAGATGTGAGAGCAGTACCCAGAGCGAGGATGGATATATCTTCCGCATAAACGGAAAAACTGTACAGAAGATAAGATTTTGCAGCATATAAAAGGACTCTCGGTTTCTCAGAGGCATATTTAGCCATCTGTTTAATGACAGGTTTCCAAGATCGCTTAGTTGTAGCAATGATATCGAAAATATTAGCTAAGTTTAGTGGCAGAGTTGCAGAAGAGAGAGGAAAGGTGTCAGGAGGAAATAGAGAAAAACAGTTTACAGGAACTGGGTTATGGAGATATAAAGTACACTGGGCCGACTAGGCTCCGTCTACCCCACTGAGAGATCCTGTCCAAGTGTGTAAGCTTTATCTACTCCACTGAGATATCCTGTCCAAGTCTGAGATTATAGAGGAAGTTGTGTGGAGACGAGATGAAGACCGAGCGAGGGAGAGAGGAAGTAGCCGATTCGAAGGAAGTGGAGGAATGCAGCAGCGTCGGGTCCTGAGTGCACTACATCTGAAATTTTTGAGACTATGTTCACGTTTCGCTGTGGGAGATGAATCTTCTGTCAGCCTGTGAAACGAAATAACTATGCAAAATCTATTGATTTATCCGCCCATTTGGAGGAGTGTCACAAAGATCATTTGTGAACTATGTAATCCCTTTTGCGCTGCCGCCCCCATGATAAACATGCGGGTACTTACACATAATCCCTCTGATAGAAGGGAGTGAAAACTATTCACCCTAACCTGACGTGGCTTCAGAATTTCGAACATTACAAACGGATCAGTGAAGCACAGTTCCAGCCAGCTGGGAGCTTTCCAGTGCATCTGATATGATTCGAGATGAAAACAAGCGCTACTGACTTAGGGATTTGGAATGATATTACTAGACGTGAGTTTAAAGTCGTGATTTGCATACTAGGGTACCGTTTTGGACATAGGTGTACCGGCGTTGTTATGCTACATATTAAAGTACCGTCCCTCAGGTCATGGTGTACCGTCCCTAAACACCGTGCTTACTGCTATAGCACACAGCGGTGCACCAGCACGAAACACTTGTGGTCAGTGGTGTACCGTTGTGGTAGTCATGTTGTACCAGCACTAGCGCGGTACATGCTAGTGTACCGTAGCGGTAGGGAAGGGGGCAGACAGGCCCTGAGCTTCATTG
>JAUUDZ010445155.1:8912-24323 GCA_032361705.1 Panulirus versicolor
TGTAGTTTCACTCATTGGCAAACTATTCCTCAAACAGGATATCTTTATGTTCCATTCCCCTTAATTATTTTCTAACTTTATTCCTCTGCATACATCACCTTCCAAGAATTCCCTAACAACTCCATCCATATAAATGTTGGACAATCATAACAATATTCAAGGGCCTTGTCTTATCCTAGCTTCAGCTTAAAACCTCTTCCACAAGCTTTCCCCCAAAGCCATACACTTAATGCATTTGACAATTCCTTAACATCAACTAACAAATGCCCTTTTTGAAATTTGTCAATGCAGCCTACAATGTTTTTCAAAACTTTCTTGAGTTTTTCAGGGTAATATATCTAATTCACACAACTACACACTAAAATTCCCCTCTGCCCAATCTAACCTCTGACTTCGATGTAATTTATAGGTATATCCTGAAATAATATTTCTTTGATTACCTGACTAACAGAGCCAATCATTTCCCGTAACCAAGCTGGATCTAGCTGAGTTACAGGTATGCCATCAATAGTAATCTCCCCACTTAATGGGTCATACAAGCGCAAGAGTAATGATGCAATGGTACTCTTGCCAGATCCACTGGAGCCTACAACAGCAACAACTGAACCTGTAAAATATTGTATAGTTGTATGGAAAAAAATAATATACTCTAAGATCAAAAGCATTAGCAGGGATCAAGAAGAGTTACTGAGGATATAAAGCATTAACAAAGATTAATCTTTGGAATCAATATTCTTTTTCTTGGAAGTAAGTTTTGCTATATCAGATATTTGCTATATCAGATATTTGCCTTGCAATATCTGATAGTATATTAGAATCAATTCAGATAAGATGCAGCTCCCAGAGAAATATCTTAAATCATACTGTAATGAGAGCATATAATGCATAGTTCTGCATAATAGTGATTAGATGAGTTTAATTCTGTGTAAAAGTAGTAGTGTTGTGTCTATGTAAATTTGATTTTTCTAAGTTCTCAGAGCAATACATTTTTCTTTTACATCCCAACATATTCTTATAACAATACACACTTTTGTGTAGTAAATCATATCTCCTGTAAATGTGACCATAAAGCCGATTATAAAAAAATTCTACTACACTACTCGCTACTTTTGTAAGAATCAGTTATATCTTTTTATGCATAATCTTTTCAAATTCATATAACATGAAATAATTTTAAATCTAAAAAACATGTAATGAACAACACATTTTGTTTCATGAATTATGAACCAGAGTAGAGTACTGAGGAGGTATATATCTGGGGAAAAAAAAAAAAACGGAAATGTGGAGTTTCCAGTCTTGAGGAGTCATCCTATGCAGTCAAATTTATCGAAAATATACAAAGCAGTAAGCAAGTTGGCTTATCACTTCTGGTGCACATACTATGAAAGAGTTTCATACACAATTATGGCATAACTGGATCATCTGGAGTTCTTTAGTTATGGAGACTCTCGTTTTCATGGCTGCCCCTTTGATGGAGTTCCAATTGGAACAGGCTTCAGAGATATATATAGATAGATAGATAGATAGATAGATAGATAGATAGATAGACGTTTAAGAGATCAGCCACGAGTCACGTATTCTGTGATGTGTGCAGGAAGGTTCAGATGCTCATTACTCTTTAGAAGTAGACTGGCAAGAGATGCCCTTATCCACAACCTTGAAATTAAAAGAACTCAGGCAAGCTGCTTATCCTGAGAAGATCCTGATATGAAGGTAAGAGATAAATATGTCAAACAGTCTACCACATATTGATAACAAATCTAAAAAATACTGACTCTTACCTGATGGTACTGACAAGCAGAGGTTTTTAAAAATAATGGCTTCAGGTCTTGTGGAATAGGCAAACTTTACATCTGTAAACTCTATATCACCTCTGAAGCCATCCAGAGGAAGTTTTATACCTGGAAATTGCAAACATGTTGTAATGATTCATTATAGATGCTTTTCCAAATAAAAACAAAAGCAATATGCTAAACAAAATCATTCTTTGTGAGGTAACATGTAAAGGATGAGTACAAATAATAATGGAGAGTGACACGACATAATAACGTACTACATATCCCGTCTTTCCACTTCACCTCTGTTTGATCATAATACCCATAACTACATACCACACACACTGCTGTTTCACTTTCAATCTCCATATACCACACCATAATTCTCTTCAAATTCCATGATTACTTCCATCACAATCCTTTGGCTCTTGGAACATTCCTTAGTGCTAATTAAGGAAATGGAAATAAACTGAACAGAGAGAATACAAAACATTTTACAAGCAATATTGCTGGATTGGAGCATTTGAACTACCTCAAGCAACTGAAAGAACTTGAACCATATGGTCTAAAATGAAGGAGAGAGAAATACATAATAACACATACTTGGAAACACGTTGAGGGCATAATGGCTATTTTTTTAAACCTAAAAGCAAATCAGCAAGGACAATACAGTACCATCAAATCATGTGTAATACCTTATGATACACTAAAGAGGTTTTTCTTTCTTTCATAATTGTTTCTCATTTCCTTCAAGAATGAAGCAGTGCCAGGAACAAAGGAAAGGCCTCATTTGCACACATCTTCTCTAACTATCATGTGTAATGCACCAAAACCACAGCCCCCTATCCACAACCAGGTCTCATAGACCTTCCTATGGTTTCCCCCAATTGTTTCATATTCCCTTGTTCAGTTCACCAACAGCATGTCTCCCCCCGTACATCACATCACTCCAATTCACTTTATCCCATGTGCACCTTTCACCCTTTCTCCCAACAGATATACCAAACTAAAATATTTGAAGGCCCAGTGAGGATGCTGGAATGATTCTTTAATGTAACAGTTAAAGACCTAAAACACACACATGGAGTGACTAACAAAACATTCAAGAGGCTTTTAGTTGAAGACTATACCGGAGGATCCTTGGATATGTAAATAAACAAAAGCAGCAGCTGCTGCAAAAAACAGCTTTATGCAACAAGCAAGACACATGGAGAGTAAAAAGTAATGTGCGTTAGCCCTGCCATCACAGTAAAATCCTGTCATAGGTACTTGTAGGTAAGTAGATACTCTCCTAGTTTCAAACTACACACTCAAACAGTCCCCTCTCTTCCAAACTAACATATGCATTAATTACCCCCTTAACATCAGATGGATGGTTATGCAAGCTATGTGATGCCTCTAGATGGCTGCTTACACACTGAGTTTTGTGCCTCAATTTTCAAGGCCCCATACCAAGTCTGTGAGGTGGTTGAGGTGATAGCATGTAATAATTTCTCCCAAAGTCACACTCCAGCCATGCTAATATGAGAGCAAATTTCTATGAAATTTATACTAAGGAAACTGAGCAATTCTATGCTAAATTTAGAGGACATGACAGATGATCCTGAATTATATAATGATGATGATCTGTCCTTAGATGGTGTGAAGAGTACTTTCATGGACTCTTCCAGCACTGAAAGTTGATGAAGATGAGGAAGGTGAAGGTTTTCCAGCAAAAGTGGAGGCAGTATTCAACACACCCACAAGACTTTGATAACTGTACCCAACTGGTGTGGCTGGTAATTTAACAAAATTTCATAATTTTGCTCTTATCAAGAAAAATATAATAACTAGACATAGTCATGAGTAAAGAATACAGATTTAACACCTGTGAAGGCAAAAACCATAGGTCATGAAATGATGGTACTGTAATGACAAAAGCATGAGCAGAGTCAACAGGACTGCAATGTGAAAGTGTGAAGAGTAATGAAGGTTGGTAGCCAGAAGTTAGCCCCTGCATCTCTAAGCTAATAACCTTATTAGGTTTGAGCGAGTTGTTGCATGGATGCAGGGTGTCTTATGAACACACATTTGCCACACCACTGATATTATGGTGGTAAGTAAGCAAGGAATCCATGTGAACACATCATATTTAGGGAGTAGAATGGTGTTGCAACTTCCTTGAGGGCAAATGCTCTCTCTAATACACATAAGACTCAGTCAATAGGTGAGAATGTTCTTTATCTTGAACACCTGCTATTCTACCACCATAGTGTACCATCAGCAATTATGACCCTGGTGTATCCCTTAATAATGAAGAATTACCAATATAAAGTCCAAATAGGGATACCAAGGCCACTGGTAAAAGCTGTACAAAATGACATCATAATATTGAAAGAATGACAGATGAAAAATATTTTTTACCTCCATGAGTGGGGATCATTGGAACACGGTCCATCAAAGTAAATAATCTTGAAGATGCCCCAAGGCCACGGTTCATCTCTGAGTAGAAGGAAGATATTCCACCCAGTGCAATGCCGACATATGCTGCATACAGGAGGAAAGAAGAAAGCTGTCCAACAGTGAGAGCAGATTCTGTGACCAAACCTCCGCCGTAGTACAGAACAGACAAGATGATGATATTTCCACTGAGCCCAGTCTGAAACAATTGATCAATAAACACATACATGAGCAAATTAAGATTATTTGAATTTGCCAAGTGTTTAAAAAAGTTACCTCATATACAAAACAGTTTGTTGTTCTTGTATTCTTAGCTACTTGGCTGTATGTACCCCAACTAATTAATACAGAAAGTTATCTGGAAAAATCCAAAAATTTTGAAAAAATTCTGGGATATAGAGAAGCAAAATACAGGATGGATAATTAAGAGACATATCATGAGCATGACAACAAATCATGTACCCTAAATAAAGGTGCCAAGCTACAGGAAGAGGTCAATCAATAATCACAGACTTATCCATGATAAAGAGAGACAATTGCAACTTTTGAGCTCCTCAATGAATTTCATGATGTTAACAAGGAACAATAATGGAGAAAATATTAAGACACACAATTACAACTTTCGACCTCCTCAGTGAATTTCAGGTTGTTAACAAGGAACAATTCCTTGAGAAAAGTAAAACGATTTTATGGAAATGGAGGTCACATGTAACTAACCTCTTAAAGTTCTACAAGAGTGTGAACTCAGTCTTGGACAAACAGGAAGGCTGAGAAGACTGTTTGTATCTGGACTGCCTGAAAGCATCTGACTCTCCTACATGGGAGGCTCAATTAGAAGCTAAACCAACATGCAGGAACAAGGATGAAACTCCTTCACAATGAATAGATTATCTCAGAGGGAGGTAATAAACAATGCAAGTCAGAGGAGCCTTTTTAAAAGGGGTTGGAGTGACCAAAAATGCCACAGGGTTCAGTTCTGGGACTATCACTCTTCTTGATCAATGTAAATGACTTGCCTAAAGGTGTGGAATCTGAGGGTTCAGTTCTAGGACCATTACTTTTCTTGATCTATATAAATGACTTGCCTGAAGGTATGGAATCATATTGAAATATGTTTGCAGATGATACAAAGGTCTTGAGGGAAGTGAAAAGTAAGGAGGATTGCATCAGCTGACATGGGGACCTAAAGAGACTCCAAAATTGGCCTGAATCATGGGTGATGAAATTCACAGAGATAATGCAAAGTAATGAGAATGGGACAAAGCAAAAGATGGCCTCAACATGATATTATCTAGTAGGAAATAATTTTCACAATTGAGTGTGCAAAGGATTTGAGAATCAGCATTGTTCCTAACCTGTCACCAGAGACTCTCATTGGAAGAACAGTTAAGGAGACAGACTGGCTGCTGGTAAACATCAAAATTACATTTAAATATATACATAAGGAAGTATTCAACAGGCTTCTCATAATGTAAGTTAGACCAAAACTTCTCAGGTGTGGTCACTGCAACCAAAGAAACAGAGCTAATAAGAAAGGTTCAGAGGAAGGCAACAAAGATAGTATCATAATTAAGAAAGCTAAGTTAGAAGAAAAGACTACAGGATTTAAACTTACCCACCTTTAATTTTTTAAATGAGATTAACAATGTGGACAATAAACAATTCTTCAAGAGATATGAGAATAAAGAAATTAGGGATATAATATGAAATAAAGTAAGAAAAACTTGTTAAAAGGATGTAAAGAAATACCTTCAAGGTATAAAAGTGATGTAGGAATGGAACAGAATGACCAAAGACATGGTTAATACTGACATCATACATAAATTCAAGAGGATGTATGATAAAAGAATATTCAAGAAAGGGACCCCTCGAATGTAAAACTCCTTCCCAATACAGTACCAATTGATAAGGGGCCCCTTGAGTGTAAAGCTCCCTCCCAGTACAGTACAAATAGGCAATTACACATATGAACTGATGTATCAATACATGCAAAATAAATGCATACACACAAAGAAACACCCATGCATACAGAGTCAAAGAATGAACAACAACATGGTTAATTACCAGTCCGAAGAATATTCCTCTTGCAAGAGATTCTCTATATGTCATACGAAGAACATTGTCAATATTTTTGTCATACCTCTTCATTTCCAGAGGTTCTTGTGCAAATGATCTCACTGTGCGAATGCTGGCAATTCTTTCTTCTGCTACTTGTGTTGCTTGTGCGAGAGTATCCTAAAATAACATTTACTTTCACAAACCTTACAAAGTAACCATATACATCATGAATATTTTAGATAAGGTGACAGCTATATAAGTCTTAAGTCATACTTTACATACATATGAACCATATCATGTTCCATATTATACATGCATATGAACCATATCACGTTCCATATTAATCAATCTCTTTAATCTGAATGTTATATTCATATTCTTTATTACCTTGCAATAATGACTTTATCTACAGTAAAACTGTTCCCTAACAATATCTATTTTTCTATAACTTATCCACTAGTAAAAGTTTCTACACAGGAAAATAAGGAATAACACAAGTATAAATGCTTACCTTGCATCAACCTGGAACAATTACTCTCATTGATAAAATAAAAAGTATCTGCAAATAAATAAAGAGGAGATAAATCCATTTCTTCAATCTATTCTATCTATCTCTGATGCCCATTCCCTCAAGGAACTTCCTCGAAGCAGTGGCCAAGGTAAAAGTCTCCATAACTGGTGAAACTCCAGTGCTGCTTCTAAGCCTTTAGTACCTCAGCCTTAAGAGGCCACTGGCAGAGGGCAAGTCAAGTGGAGTGTTTCCATAGGATCCTACCTATTGTACCTACTGAATGCTTCTACCATATGTTTCTGCCTTATGCTCTAACCATTACTTCTCCCTAATCCTCCTGCCTAATATTACTACCTTATGCTCCTGCCTAATGTTCCTACCTACTACTACTGCTATCTACTGCCTCTA
The DNA here is from genome assembly GCA_032361705.1 of Panulirus versicolor. Classification (NCBI taxonomy): domain Eukaryota; kingdom Metazoa; phylum Arthropoda; class Malacostraca; order Decapoda; family Palinuridae; genus Panulirus; species Panulirus versicolor. The sequence continues at coordinate 16,104 of JAUUDZ010445155.1, forward strand.
ACATTTAGCCAAAAGGCAGGTCCAGCGAATAGCACTCGCCATAGCAAAATCTAGAATTACAAAGAATGAGTTGTGTGAGTTAAGTGTTTTCAAGTATTATGTGTGACAAGGATACCAGCAAAATGCCTTTTATACAATTTCAAATATACTATACTACAGAGAATACAAAAATACATCGAAATTCCTCACCTGTACACTTTTTGTTATGCTCCGTACATAGCGGCCATACCATATTGCCATAAGGGCCACAGGAGGAACAACACTCATTCCCACTATGGCTAACTCAGTTGACATATAAAACTGAAAAACATGAAAATAATTCTGAGAAATGCTTGTGAAATCATGATAAAAGGAAGTATGAGATGCTCAAGAATATAAATAAACACTTATGACAGCATTCCTGACATCTATATCCAAACCAATTTATAAGCAAACCTTACAAAATTCAAAACTTTATAATTCTTCAGTAATTCAAAATGCTTTATATATCACCTTCTTTCTACAATATAAATCAATATCATCCACAAATAACATTTCAATGTCTTTGTAAGACATCTTTTAAATCTGAGGATGGGGAAAAAAATACTACCCATGTATCTCCTGATCGCTAGAAGAGGAAACTACAAGGGATGAGAGTGAGGTCTCCTAAACTGTCAATTCTTAAAGTAGAAACAGAGGAAGAAACTACAAGGATTCTCTCCTAAGAGCTCAGGTTGGAGTCCAAATACACAAGTTTGATGCTGGGGAGGAAAAAAAAGGAGATAGGTAATATCTGATGAGTGACACCTAATCCTCTGATTCTGGATAAAATTAAGTTGAAGGATAAGTAGGAAGATTGATTAAAAAATGTCCAGAGTTATTGAGAGAGCATGAGAATAGGAAGGAATTGTGGATACTGAGAAAATTATGATCAAGCTAGAATTCTTGATCTTTTTTTATGTTGAAGGCTCCAGTCATGGACAAAAGTTCACATCAAGGCTAGGCCTTAACTGAAATAAAGAGAGAATTATGAAGTGGAAAAGAAAAGACAAGGGAAAGTGTCCATGAATTTTTGAAAAAATGAAAAACCTGTCTTTTGAAATGCTCCAGGTCATAGGTATTGGGAAAGACATGAGAAGATAAAGAGTTCCAAAGCTTTGATGTGTAGGAAAAGAAGCAGGTATCATACTGCAAAGCAACTTAATAACTTTTTCTATTCTCCATACACCTCTCCTCATTTCATCTTATCCAAATGCTTGTTCTGACTCATTTTCAGAATTTTCTTTTTGAAATTCATGTTGACAAATATGAAGTTAATGGGTGGTAAATGGATTAAAGAGGGGAAAGGACTCAGGTCAAAATGACCTCATTCTGTGTGGGTGTTGCCACTGCATGGGTTTAGGTGAGACTCAAGGAGGATTGGCAAATAAGATACTGGATCACAATTTAGATGTAAGAGTATAAAGAACCTATAATGCTTTGGTGCAGCATATCAACAAGGAAAACAATATACTGAGATGGGAAGAAACCTAAGTAACCTACAAGCAAAGCCATATTGAAGTAAGAAAATTGCTAGAAGCCATGCACTATAAAATGAAAGAAACAATTAATATTTGGTCTGGATTCATCAACTGGGTAAGAGCTGCCACTAAACTGTCCAATACAAACTGGAGATCAAGTAGAAGTGGGTGAAGCCAAAGATGTCAGGAGGACACCTAAGTTTATACATAGTATGTACTGTTTGTCTTTAAGTCAGTTCCTTGATCGGGACTGTATTAATGTTAGAATATACAATTGCACTCAAAACTTGTGTTTCCATTTACCTCCCCCTCAACTTTTTATTTCTCTATTATTCATTTTGTCTTTTTTTTCTTAATCATGGCCTGGTTTTGATGAGGATTTCTACCCATTGTTGATGGAGCAAATGAAAACTAAAATGAAGTCAGCCAGCCACAGTGATCAAATCATAAAAACTATAGATACAGAGATGAACATCGCACTCTAGTTAACATAAAATAGGAACAGTTCAAACAGAAGGAAAAAGAGTATATCACAACACACAGGTAAATGTGCAAAAGTCAAAGAAAATCTATAACCTTACCAGTTACTGAAAAATTTGCCCAATCCTCCCACTTTCAATGAGCTTAACTTATTGGATACAAAATCTGATGTAATCCACACAAATTTTACTATGAAGAGAATGACACTTGAGTAAGATTATCATTGTGATATCTACCCAAGGGTGGAGGTTTGGCAGTCTTTCTAAGAGCTACTTTTTGTATCAAAGTAAAAAGGCAAATTTAACCCAATAAATCCAACCTTTCCAGGAATTTATGATCATAATGAAAAAATAAAAAAAGAACTCCTTTCACCTAACTTATATCTTTCAGTTAACAGATCATGCTTACCATCATCCCAACTCCAGCTAATGCCATGACAGTAGACCTTAGCCCATCTGAAATGTTCATTGTTAGTGACTGTGAGACAACAGATGTATCAGATGACAGCCGGTTTATAAGTTCTCCAGTCTTATTCCTATCAAAGAAAGCAATCTCTTGTTTCATAATGGCAGCAAACACTGATGACCGCAAAGTGCGAGTTATACGTTGCCCTGAAAAGTAAAGTAGTGTATTGGCAGGTTAAATATCTGAATATTTCAAAGTCTTCTTGAACATACATCAAAACATATCAACAGTTCTACTGTATACAAAATCATTTCCAGTAACAAAATACTGAGGGGGTTTCCCTTGCTATTCATGACTTTTGTTAACAGCTGCTATTCATGACTTTTGTCAACAGCTGTTTTGATATCTAACATTCAACTTTTTGCAATCAAAATTTGTTTTTGATACTCAGACTCTCAGGGGAATTCATTTTGAAAATGAGAGAAAAAACATGAATCGTATTTCAAATGAAGGACACACTAATTTTATGCTTGACTAAAAGTGATAAAAAACAGTACTACAGTAGCTTACATTATGAATAAGACTGATAACAGCAAAAAAATGGAACACTAAGAAATGTTAAAAAATATTCAGCAATGAATCATGGAATGTATGGCCTATGGATAACTTTAACAAATGGTGATATTTACAAAGTTTTGTCATTCCTACAACTTGTTTTATGCATTAATATTGTTATGATAACAAAATCTAGCCTTCTTCTACTATAATACCGAGTAATTAGATTCTATGGGAATGATCCTTGTACTTCTCATTTTGTTTCTTTTCTAGTTCAATTTAACTTTAAAGTTTACATAAAGAACATCTGAAATGCTTTGAAGCAAAACTGAACCAAGAAAATGATAATTTCTATAGAAATTTCCATAAAGAATTTTCAATATATCATGCAGAAGCTGATAAAATGATGAATAATTCAGCCTAAGGTACTTAACAAGCTAGAAATTGTATTCTGCTTATACCTCAAAACTTAACAAAATATCTCATGCCACACTTAATCACTTACTTCCTACTGTAAGCGTCCCATCTATCCTTATGAAGCTCCTGCAGTACTCAGTTGAGACCAAAAGTCATAAAGTGTTGTGATGTGTGTGTGTCTATGTACAAAGAGTAACTGAGTAGTAACTGCACAGTTTCTTCTTTAATTAAGCCATATAACTATCTATAAGACAGGAAATATGACAAATACAACAAAAATCATTTAGGCTGCATATGGAATAGTAAGAAAAAAAAAAATCTTGGAGAACTACATCTCTATGTAATGGCAATATTTCTTGGAATTACCTATCGGAGCTTTACACTCGTGGGGTCTCATCTCTCGAACATTCTCTAATATCATACAACTTCTTAAATATTTGTATGATGTCTGAATTAACCATGACCTCAGTCATTTCATTCCATTTATCCACCAATCTTACACCATAAAAGAACTACTTTACATCTTTTTTTTCCTAAAACTCTTGCATAATTTCATGTTATTTGTTCTAAAATATACATCTTCATGTAGTTGTCTTTCTTGCTTTGGACCGATATGCAATCCAAATCATTCCACATGGTAGACTTTGCAAGCACGCCAAGCAATCTTGGGAAAGACCTTCTTCCATCCCAAGAAAATTACCATTCATACCATATTTACAAGTGCATCTAAAATCATCTGTAAAAAAGACAAACAGCTGGCAGCTTTCAATACCTGCAACATTCATGAGGTAAACTCGGCCAAAATTAGCAGCAGCACCAGTCAAAAAGACACCAGTTAAAGTCAAACAAACATTTTGCAAGTTTTGTTTCATCGCTAATGTGTCAGCTGTATAGATGATATCGATAACATGGCCAAGAGCAAAGGGAACTGCCATTGTTATAGTACTTGATATTGTAAGAAGTCCAATTGCACCTAAAGAGATAACAAAAAAGCATTAATAATCAAGCAACTATATATTCTATTATTATGAAAAACAGATGTTACATATTTGTTTGTATGCTTGCATTTTCATGGTAATTCTGTTAAATACCTAGGTCAATAACAAATAAATAGTGTACTTACATGCCAAAGTCCACCTCTCTGGTTTCACAATGGTAAATAATCTTTTAATTTCAGTTAAATTTAATTTCTGAAGTTTAATTGAAACATCTAAAGTTTCTGCTTTATTGGCTGACAAATGCACAGATGTGTCTGCTACACTTCTGCCACTTCTCCTGTACTGCCACCTCCTTGTCCCTAAAATGATTGCAACTGATAAATCCCTCTGAAAAGGAAATTTTCATGAACAATCAAAATTTAAAATTTCAAAAAATCTAACCAGGCGAGTCCTAGACCTAAAATTAGGTGTTGCAGACCATGTTAAATTTTCAAGAAATGTATAAAATAGAGAATCTAATTTCCACTTTATGCTGCTATACCTTCTAAGTATAATTTAGATACTGAGAACACCAATCTGCTACTCTTACTTTCATACTCTGATATCTAGAGGAAAAAAAAGTAACATTACAATAAGAGCTCCCAATAAAAATTAACTTGTACCAACAATTAATACTTTCAAGATGCAAGATAGTGTTTCCTAAATGATTGTGATAACCATAAAGTGCATGAACAGCATGAGAACAACAGTAGGCAGAAAGCTCAACTCAATAAAACAGCTAACCCACTTAGCTATTCTATCAGCATGACTTAGGTAGCTATGGGATGTATTAAACAAACACTGTTTCGCTTCTCTTGTGGTTTCCTCACACGAGTTTCTCATGTTACATTCAACATAGCGTAAATTCTAAGGCCCTTTCCAGAGACTGATTCTAAGAGCTTGCTTCCACCAATATGGCATCTACAATATAGCATGTTTTCACCTTTTCCCATCTTCATTACTTTATTACATCTATTGCCCTCTTTTGCTGGTTTACAAGGGAAGTATACAGTCAATGGGCTGAAACAGGCAATATGAAGCAGTCAGAGAAAACCACAGAAAGGTCTGTGAGACATGGTTGTGGATGGGGGGGTCTGGTTTTGGTGCATTATATATGACACGTGCAGAGTGGATGTAAATGATACTATAAGGAGATGATTTCCAGCCCCTAGCTTCTGCCCCTCTTAGTCACCTCCTACAACATGCATGAGAAATGCAACTAGTATTCTATATCCATTTATTATCAATCTGTATATTTCCATATCTGTTTAACAAAACCATCTCCATATGTTTAGCCTAAATATGAAGTTCCTACTTCTAAATATAACCCTATATCACCTCGTATACCTACAAGAAAATAAAGGAGACATTCTTATGACCGTATCTCAGATCACAAATATGCATATAATCAAAATATCATTTGAAGTATTCTTACCTGAGATGAATGCTGATCTGACACCTTGAAAATACTGATCATGAAGCTGTATCTTATCAGCTGTATTCTTTACTCTCATGTAGTTGTTGCCTCCTGATGGTCGCACCCATACCTATCATCAAAATATATGAAATAAATATGAAGCAATCTATGTTTTTCTTTTCTGACAACACATGTTTATGTTTTCATCTTAAGAAACATCCATCACTGGCCTAAGCTTAAAAGGCAAATTTCTACCTTAGAAACTCTTAGATTATTTCTCTCCTTCTTTCACTATTTATTTGCCCTTATACATGAAGAGGGGAGGTGGGCACTTGAAAAAGGGCAATGAGTGTTGGAAAGAAGTAAAATTATCAGTGAAAGAAAAAAACAGGTGTATGTGCACTTCTTGCAACTAATTAGATGTAAAAGAAAAAGTAGATGGAGGTCTGGAAGATGCAGACTCCTTAAAAGAATACAAAGAGAGTTGGGGTGAGCAAGTATCAGGAAATTTCTGGAAGAATAAGAAAATCATAAGGGAACTTCAGTAAAGAGGTCAGCTGGGGAGATAGTGACTGGCAAAGATGAGTTTAAGGGATGGTGTGAGCATTTTGGAGTTTGGATGTATTTGATGACAGGGTGGTGGATGTGGGGTGTTTTGGACATGGAGGCATGTGAAGTCAGAGTCACGGCTTGTGGTCTGGTGAAGGGAGAAGCGGTACTCAAAGCCTTGAAGTGAAGCAAAGCAGCTGGAGTGCATGGGGTAGCAGTTGAATTTCTTAAGATATTGTGTTGCTGACTGGCTAGTTAGCATTTTCAATGTATGTAAAGCTTATGATGAAGCACCTGAGGACTAGCAGTATGCCTGTATAATGTTGTTATATAAAGACAAGGGGGACAAGAGTGAATGTTTGAATTACAGAGGTATATGTTGGTTATGTGTACCTGGTAAGTTATATGGGAGAGTGGTCACTGAGAGGGTGGTGACATGCATAGAGCATCAGACTGCATCCAAAATCATGGAATGGGAGTGAACGTACATGAAAAAAGGAAGAGCAAAGTGCATGCAAGGAACATAACCGAGTAAAAAAAAAAGCACAACCACTTTTACTAATACATAAGGAAAATAAGTGTGTAAATTGCAATGCTTTATGGTAGGCACTAGGGTTTTGATATCTAACTTAGTTCTCAAGTTCCTTATCCTAGGTTTGCAACCATGAAAAAGATGAGAAAAACATGAAAAGTGCAAGGAAAAATAATCATTCTGCAAACTTTATAGATGTGTCTGCTCATGATATGCTGTATGGAAGAATCATTGTAAATGGATATATGATCAAATTGATAAATATGAAAATATTATATTCATAATAAGACAATGAAATGAAATGTTCTGATACAACACTGTAAAAGAGGAAATTTCTGAAAAACATGAAGAATTTAACAGAATGTATTAAAACATGAAAACATTCATGGTCACACATACATGATAAAAACCTGCTCTAATTCTATTAACAAATGATGCTTATATACATTACCCCTGAACTTGCTACTCGTAGACCTGGTAACCAGCTCTGACGGAGAGCCAACAAAACAGTGGGATCTAGAACAGCTACTGGAACTAGTGTGCTGCGGCATGCTACAGCTGCCAGCAGTCCTGACATTTCTAATCCTGTAAAGAACAACCAGTTAAACAATGTCTTTACTTTAAAATACAGTAATACATAAATGATGTTAAATTTTTGAAATGTCCAGTATATACAACGATTAGCATTCAATCTTCATTTAACAAGTCTTTTCTTTAAAAGAATACAGGAATATGAAAATGATGTAATCTTGTAATTTGTATCTCCAGTTATGACAAAATCACACCCTACTTGTCAGGCAGTGATATCTCATACCTCCCCAGGGAAACTGTTAAAACCATTAAAAGAAATATTAAAGAGATCTGTCAGAGTTTGATTTATTTGTTGCAATCATAATTGGAGCCCAGCAATAAGCATTGATGTACTAGACATCACTACCTTTTCCTCATTCCAAAAATTTCTGTCTCTGAACATCTAAAATAAACAACTGTTTATGTCTTTCACATTAGTCTGAAATTTCCCAAGAAGCAAGGTATTGCTGAGACATGAAGAAGGGCTTCATTAGTTTATATCTTCTCTCCAGCCGACATGTACAAGTTGAAAAAATTGCAAATTTGGCAGTGCAAGAAAAGTAGATAAAATTGAAAATTTGGCAGTGTGAAAAAAGTACTGTAAATAATTATCTATTCATGGTGGCAGTAGAGAACAATTTACCCAAGATAGGTGGAGGGGTTGTGCACTTACTAGATTTGAAAGTCATTCTGCCTGGATGTAGCAAGGGAGCTGTGGTTTCGGAGCATTATGCATGACAGCTAGAGACTGAGTGTGAACGAATGTGGCCTTTGTTGTCTTTTCCTAGCGCTACCTCGAGCATATGCGGGGGGAGGGGG
>JAUUDZ010445166.1:0-12919 GCA_032361705.1 Panulirus versicolor
TCAGATTTGGGAGGAGCAGTGTGGTTTCAGAAGTGGTGGAGAATGTGTGGATTAGGTGTATGCTTTAAAGAACGTGTGTGAGAAATACTTAGAAAAACAGATGGATTTGTATGTGACATTTATGGATATGGAGAAAGTATATGAAAGGGTTGATAGAGATGCCTTGTGGAAGGTCTTAAGAATATGCAGTGTCTGAGGAAAGCTGGTAGAAGCAGCGAGTTCTTATCAAGTGTGTAAAGCATGTGTACGAGTAGGGTGAGAGGAGAGTCAGTGTTGATCATCATTGGTATCCACGATAGAATAGAGGATATGGGTGTGCCCAACTTGTTAATGTTATTACAGGACTCTATTGTGGCATTTTGAAACTGACTAGAGGAAAATGAATGATTCTGAGATATACACAGAAATTGCATTTTATCATTCTCTATTTTACTAGGTTACTGCTTTCTTATTCTGATATGCTGCAGAGGTCCAAACTGAGAGAGAAAATAATGTCAGTGCAAACAGAGAACGAGTATTAGAAGGAGGATGAGAGGGAAACTAAACTGCAGCGAGTACAAAAGAATCATCAGCTCAAGAGTAAATAGGATTACAAGTTGAACAGACCATTATTAAGAAGAGGGTAGGCAATAGGACAGAACCCTGAGGAATACCACTGTTGATAGGATAGAAGGGGTTAGTTGCTCCAACAATAACTACGACAGTGGTAAGGTCAGAAAGCAAACTAACATTATGGAACAGAGTGAAGTGAAAAAACCCAAGGAAGGGAGTTTATAAAGCAAAGGTTTGTGACATCCTATCAGATGCTTTGGAAATAATGAGGGCTCAACGAAAGTTTAACCAAAATTCGTGAAAGAGGAGGACAAGAGGTGAGTCATTTAAGGAAGATCTTCAGTATACTTACCACTGAGAAATCTGCATTGTTGATCACAATTAAGGGAATGTATTTCTAAATGTTTGGAAAAGAGAGGGTTAAGGAGATTCACAAAGACTTTGGAGAAAGTGGAAAGGAGAGCAATAGGGCAATATCTGGAAGGATTAGAGTGACCTCTGGGCAGAATCAAAGCATACTCATATGAGTAAGACGAAGAAAATTCTGGGCTTTTAGACAGAAACAAAACAAACAAGCAAGGACTAGAACTTGCTCAGAAGCACACCCCTTTAGGATTCAAGGATTTATGCAATCAGGGCCATATGACTTGTCCACCTGGTGCTGGGAGAATATTCATAGGTTCAGTGGAAGGTAATGTGGGTGGAGGATTAGAGGTAGAATCCTCTAAATTTGAATAAGAAGAATCTGTGGTAAAAATATTAAAAAAGCATTATCATACCCCTTTATAAGAAGCTTCACTAGTGCCTAGAAAGCCAACCATTTCCACAGGCTAGGACCACAGGTCAAGAAATGTGATGATGTGTTTGCTTTAGTATGATGACCATGGGATAGTTGAAGTGTGGAAGTTGCATCTCAGGCATGAGAGGTTTTGCGATACTTTGAATCAATGTTTGTAATGTTAATGATGTGTGTGGCGTCTGGAGCACAAATGTAAGGAAGTGTGATGTATAAGTCTGGGGAGTGTATCCTTAAATGAGTGTATGTCTGTTGAAGTAGAGTTCAAAATGGGATTGGAGGAAAGGATGTTTAATGTTTTCTGAATATGTTTTGTTGGAGTGGTTTCTCAAAGGATAGGTTTTTAATGAGTATAGGTAGCAGAAGTGAAAGGAAGATGTGAGCTTTTATGTGTGGAGGTTGTGGATTGATTGCTAAATGGTTTGGGTAAAAAGGGGCTCATGCAGTTGCATAGAATTGGGTGTCGAACATGTTAAAGTTGGATCATATTGAGAGTTTTTGTCTTCTTGTGCAGGTGGTAATTGAAAGTCTTGTTTTGTGTGGTTTATAGCTTTGTTGTGCTTACTTTTGAGAGTAGCTGACCAGGGGAGTTGGGCATAGTTTAGGGAACAGTGGACAAACTGCTTGTGGGGATTACTGAGGAATTCCTTTTCTTGTCCAAAACTGGTCAGGAAATTTAGTTTGTTTATGGCCTTTGCAACAGCATAAAGAAACATATGCAAGGCAACGATGCTAAATAGGATATAAAAATTTCAAGTTCTAAACATATGCTTTTTATTAACATGTCAGTGAAGCAACACCCATGGTGGACTGATATGTTGCTCGCTCACCCATTATGTTTACATTTTTCTAATTTGTCACATTATTTTCTGTCATAATTTAAAATTTTACCACATATCTGTTTGTAAAGTGACTGTTCTCTAATATTGTATAAACTACACACTGAATGCTAAGAGAGAGAGATGACAATGTATTCATCACAATGGTTGCTACATGATGAGTCTTTACTAAACTCCAAGCCAGTACACACTACTTAAAAATAATGTGACACATTTTGCATATCATTTAAGTGATCATAAAAACAAGAGATACATAAATGTTTTTTGTGAATTTTTGAAGACCGTGACGATGTTTTAGTCATTGGTCATCTACACGTGTTTTGGATGACAGGATTCATCATCAGTTCATCAGAATTAATTTTATTGTTGAGCCCAGGTACAGTCCACCAGTTGCAGCTTTCACTACTCTTCAGTGCCTTCCATGACACTAAGAACAAACTTTTCAGCTTCCCTTCGTTTCCCAAGTTTTGTCACCTTCCCAGTAAATCGAGTTTTTCCCCCACCTCGTCCTTCAAGAATTTCACATAATCTGAAACAAATTTAGAAATGTAAAACAGAGGTAAGACATCTTACTTATTTGACCTTAAAATTGTTTTCTTGGGTTATTGGGATGCTTTTCCACATAGTCTTTTACACTAAGTTGGTGCTGGGTCTTTAGCAAACAAGCATATATAGATATGAGGTAACTAAGATTATATGTGAGTGCATAGATTAAAAAGCAAAGAGTAAAACAGAATGGCATGGAGAAATATTAACACAAAGAGAAAGTTGAAGGAAGTAAGTGTTAGAAAAGTAAAATAACGGCATTTTGAGACAAATTCATTGTGCTCATAGTTTTAGATCTAGAAATGATGTTTTGATGAATGACTTTCTGGCATTGAGGAGGAATACTTTGTTATGAAACTATGAGTTTTATGTCATCTAGACAAGTCAGTCAGATGCAATACCACAGAAACCTTTAAGAAATAAATAAATAAAATGCCCAGAAACCACTTTTCAGTAATCTCCTGATAATGTCCTTGGCTTGACTCTAGTGTCAGCTTCCTCTTGCAAATAGCTCTCACTCAGTTTTCTTAATCAGACCCAATTTGATTACTATTTGCATATGTTTTCCACGGAGAAAGTTTTACACTTGTGTTGCCCCATCTTCTTAAACTTGTATATTTGTACCATGTCTTTACTCCCGGAATTAATACACCATTGCATAACTTCTGTGGTTCAAACATCATCATAATCATTAAAAAGTAATATAAGTCTAAGGATAACCAACAGCACACATTCTTTCCTAACTGGAAACTTGCTAAAAATATTTACTCTTACCCTGGCCCTACTTGTGCCACAAGACTAGCTGGCCCATGTACCAACAATGATCCTGGACCATTATCTTCCCCAGCTGTCAGAACCTTGAGCACACACTGTGGAAACAGAACAAGAGTATAATTTAAAATTCTTAAAAACTTTCACCTTGTTAACAGTGGCTACAAGCACAGCAACTACACATGAGAGTACAGACATCTTTTGGAGATAGATACTTCAACACTATCTATCTATTTGTATCTCTGATGCCTGTTCCCTTCAGGAACTTCCTCAAAAGGGTAACACAGGAAAAGTCTCCATAACTGGTGAAATCTAGTGCTGCTGCTTAGCCTTTAGTGCTTCACCCTTAACACGCCACTAGCAGAGGGGCAACTCTTGCATACTGTTTTCAGAGGCTCCTACCTATAGTTCCCGCCTAATGTTCCAACCTATTACTTCTACCCAAAGCTTTCACCTAATGTTCCTATCAACTACTTCTAACTAGTGTTTCTACCTAATGTTCCTGTCTAATGCTCCTATCTGTTATTTCTATCTAGTGCTCCTATCATCTTGCCAAAATAAAAGGCAAGTGCAGAGTGCCCACAACAGGAAACTCTAGTTACAAGGAATGGGTGTGACATAAGTGGTGTCAAGTGTAATGTGTGACAAGGAGAGATGTATATCTATTTTTCACTCCTCTGAATTTCATTCTATTCAAATCAATAATCAAAATGCTAGTCTCATAATCCATTAAATTAAATAATCTAAATTCTGTTACTGAGTTCATATTCTGATGTACAAAATCTATCATTGTTAAAGGCAATTTTTCAAGCAAAATCAACAACTGTGCATTAGTCGCCTTATCACAACTAAATAACACATACTAATGGATAAAAAAAATGAATTTTGTGAATATAAACTATATGGTGCACAACAATCACCGCTGAACCAGTTAATTATCCTATGAAATATCATAATCAGCACTGTTCCATACACAGGTCTCAATGAGCTGATAACCCTGTTCTAAAGTCACTCAAGTGGTGACAAGGACAGTATCTTCTACAAGTACATGCATAATTTTTTCATGCAAAGAAAAACATAAAAAGATTTTAATTTACCTCATCATTGATTTCATTGATTATGGCACCTAAGTAGTTCATGTCTCCATCACGACGATGATGAAAGTAAACCTTAGGTCTTGGATCTTGTGCCAAGAACTTTTGGCCCTCAGCAACTGCCAGGTCTTTCAAAGCTTCTTTTAGGGACCTTAAAGTACCTGCCAATGGAGATGGAAATGACCTGTTGGATAACAATTAAGCAAATATAAGATAGGTACCAAAAATGAAAATGTATTCATGGAAAAAATAAAAAATAATTTGCTTGAATATATGTAGGCTGAATGTGTCAGGAATAACACTATAAGAAGGTGTGTTAGCAGGCACAGTATGACTGAGAGATGACCAAGGTGTGCTGAAATGGTTTAGACATGAAGATGAATGTAGAAATACTGAATAAGAAGATCTATGCATCAAAAGTGGAGAAAGGATGAAATGGGTGGAGACCAATGCATTAGTAGGATGGAGTGAAATATTGGAACCTAAGTGTTCGGCATGGTGAAAGGTATACATTAGCAAAAATTAAACAGATTAATATGGCATATGAGGGGAATGTGCTGTCATTGGGTTGAGCCAGTGAATATAAAATAATGAAAGTAAACTATAGAACAGTCTATGAGGCTTGGCTGTGGATAGCAGGCTTTGGTTTTGGTGAAGTGTATATGGCAGCTACAGAGTGGATGCATGCAATATTAAGGGCGATTTCTATCTGTTCCAACACTACCTCATTATGGCGGGTGAAACCAGCTGTTTCAGAGAAAAAGAACTGAAAACTGTCAAAGTATTTGGAAAAACAATTACCTCTAGAGAAAAATAAGACAAAAATTCAAATAATACTGGAGACATGAGACTCCATAACTTGTTTCAATTTACTGCCACATCAGTTAATTTACCTATGTTGTGTATATCATTTCTAAAATACAAAGGTCATTGGAATATGTAGAATCTTCATCATCCATTTCAGTTACAAATTACAAACTTTAGCAGTCTGAAAACACTCAAGGCTGCCACAGGGAATATATGAAATTTGGGATGTCGATAAAAGGAAGCTCATAAATAGAACAAAAAAGTAAGAAAGAATAAAAGAAGAAATCTCTGAGGAAGAATGTAAACTCCACAAATATCTGGAACGTTACCCTGTTTAGTTCAAAAGATGAAGCTCCTACTACATCAGGGACAACAAAACTCCTGTTGTCTGGTCATTCTGTTTTTCACTTCAAGATCAGAATCTAGTCCAAAGAAACATACATTCTAGTATCATCCCAGATCAGATACATAACAAGAGTGCACTTTATTCACATCTTTTACCTCTTACCACAGTGCAATTCCTCTGTAATAGTTAAATCTACTTAGATTTTAGTTTCTAGACCATTAATTACTGCATTCATATATCCTTTAATTAGTCATCCTTTTTGCAAACTCACTCTAATACATATCAGTAACTAAAACAAAAACATAAACAAATTATTTGATCTCAGAACATTTACGACATCCCTTTTCTAATGGAATTTTATGTCACTTCTCACAACCTACAACAAGAACATAAAACAACCTTCTTCTTCTACATTCTTGCAAAACACTTGACCTAAGAACACTTATGATGTCACTTTTCTACCAGAATTTTATATCGTCTCATAATCCCTCATCCAATTTTTCAGGGGCAATTATGCGGACCAATCATTTATGCAAACATCTTCCCACCTTTCTATCCATAAATTCCAATACTTAAAAAGGGCACTGAAAAGTTTAATCTATGATTCTGAGCTCTGTTTTCTAAGTGCTGCAAAAAATGAGTTGCATGTGTTAAATAATGTCAAATGTAATTTGTGACAGAGAGATTGTACATTTTAGGGCAAATTAAGTAGATGAAAATAAACAAAATGTCTTAAGCACATATACACAGGGTATCAAGCAGAATACAGTGTAAAGATTTTGAAAGGAGACAGAGTTAAATAAATTACAATCATAAAAGTAAGTGAAATTAAAATCATTTCAAATTCATACTTTTGAGGTCCTTTTGTTTTTTCTCCACCAGACGCAAATGGTCAGAGGGGCAAGAATGCAAGAGGATGTTCATATGACGCTCTCTGTCAACACACTCCCCAAGGTACCTGAAAAATGTAAGTAATCACTATATTTACTTAAAGGAGTAATATATTTGCCATATTTTCTGTATCTCGTTAGCCTTCTTTTTCTGAGTATATTATGAGAGTGTCTGACAGTGCTATTTCTTCCATATGTCTCGGTCAGGAATCTGGCTCAAGCCCACTGTGTGATGGTAAATCCAAGACATACAGACATGTGGTATCATTGTCTTTGCACGTGCTTAAAGTTGTAAGGTTTGAGACACTGTTAACACCTTTTGAAGATCGAGGCTATCATCTCAAGATATAGATGATGAAAATGTGTATACCTGCTTCATAACTACTGTATAACTAACTTCAATCAAGCACTTTTGATCCAAGACAGAATCATGAACTACACAGTAAGTGGTTAACTAATGGAGAAAGAAAAGGAAACATGTCCATGCAATATTTCAATCAGCATAAGTAATTTTTACTAGCCCCTAGATTATTTTCAATTAGTACATTACCTTTCAGGCTACAGAAGCAGGAACTGGGATAATAAAGGCAATCTTCAAAGAACAGTTGAGGCTGCTTTTATTGCCATATTTACCATGAAAAGTAAGAATTAGAAAGACCATCAAGTTTAACACACTGAATTTCAGCAGCTCACTTAATACTTTCTAGGTGAGGAGGCTCTGTGAGTAAAGACCCTGTTAACAATAGCCTGGTTAGAGATGAAGATCATATTAAAGATTGTAACTGCTTAGAACTGACAGATTAATGGCAGAACTAGTTCAGTCACTACAACAAATGGAAATGCAACATAAACGATTGTTTCATTTACAGATTAAACATTTCTTAATCGAATGAGAGTGAAGAGTGAGTGGACAATTAAAAGAAGACGCTTCTAGCTTTCTTCTAAATAAAATGCTTACGAACATGAATCTTTTAAGTAGTATAATTGAGATTTCATCAGTAGTTCAAGTTTCTTGAACAGAATGGAGTAGAAGAGAATCAAGTCAGCCTTAATCTAATGTATCTGCCTCAATCAATAGAAGAAATATGGATAAGAGAGGATGATGATGTGAGGAAATGATCAGCTGCAAATTAATATGTATAGAAACCTGGGAGTTCCTAGAACTTTGGAACAAGTTTCAGCTCATTCAGCTTGACACAATGGAAAATATCAGTGCTCTTATATGGAATAAGGAAAAGTTAATCTAACTATAAGAATTTCATCCTTCATGCAAAATTAAAGTGACACTGCAAGAATGGTACAATCTGAAATTTCAATCATCTGTGCACAGCTTAAGACCAATAAAACAGGCAATTGTGGCACATATTCATAAAAACATTGTACATCTGCAGACAACAGAAACAATCAGACAAAAAGGTGAAAACATCCGTTTCAGTGAGTTAGGTGATCAACATTGACTTTGTGCATCATGGCCCTTAATAATTATAACACTCCGAATATCAGGGTGTGAATTTCATCATTTTGTAGACAATGTTTGCCTATGAACACAAAGGAGCACACTGAACATTCTACTGACCCTTCGCAGGTGCAAAAGGAAACAAAAACAATTCACTTTGAAAAAGCACTACAACAAACAATTCTGATACTGCACTAGACTGCAATTATTACTAAATATATTCAAATTAAGTTTTTAGATGATTCTTGATGGAAACATTGATAAATTTCTATTGGACTTAAAAATCCTTCATAAATTACACTCCTACCTGAGGACCCTGGCACCTGCCACAAAGAAAAGCAGTGTCTTGTTAGCCTTTCCTTTCTCTGTATGAAGCAGCTTGATTGCCTGTATGTCTGCCAGGTTGCATACATGTGTACCACAACACATATTAGCATCTACATCCTGGATAGTAACAACACGTACTGGACCTACAACATCATCTGGCAAGCCTCTGGTTCGAATCTGTTTAATAACAAGTAGTGTTGGTTACCCATAATCCTATTTGGTGAAAAAAAGCAAATGAACTTCTTCATATGGTATACTGAATCAATTCAGCACATGCACTCACAGAAGACAGCAAACCAGGAGGTAAAGAAAAAAACATAAAAAAGGAGTATTCAATTCTGGAAAGACAGTATGCACAGGCAGGTGTATTTTCATGCAAGCTAAAATGAAGCATAAGTATTGGGTACAAGAAAACATTTTTGATAAACAGGTTTCACACATTTAAAAATACGACTAACCTCTTTCAGCTCAGTGTCTGAGGCATCATATTCCTTTACATAAACTGCAGTAGCATCCCGGATTCTTTGGTTCACAGCATCTTCAACTGCAGAAATTTCCTCATCAGGAATTTCCTCAGTGTCAAGCTCAATATAAGACACAGACTCAGCTAAGTACCAGGAAGTTGTAGCATAACCATATATGGAGTCAGCAATAGCTGCAAAGTAAGAAAAAAGGTAATTACTCTTATCAAGGCAAACTTCATTCCACTCTAACGCTTGAAGCTGCAGGAAGGATTAACTATTACTACTCTATTCTTAAGGCAGCTACAAAAATAGACAAATTAGGAAAACAACAAAAAAAAGTAATTCATTTCATACTCTGCTGTATGTGGTAAAATGATGAGGATATAATCATTTCTTAATGTTTCTAAGGCTGTAAAGTCCCAGAGTACTGAAGAAAGTATATAACGAAGCAAATAAAGATATGGTATAAGTTTTCAGGAAATCAGTGAGCTAGCAAATTAGGTGTACTGGCAGCTCAAGAAAATCAGTAATAAAGTACTCTTACTTTAAGCTGTGTGAAAAATTATTACACCTTTGGGGAAAAAATGTTACATGGGATCAGAAGCAGATATTCCAGGGCAAGTAAGGACAAATAAAAGTTTATGAAGGAATCTAAAAGACTTGATATAGTAACAGAAAATAATATACAATGCAAATGACAATAGTAAATTTCTATGAAAGAAGGGGAAGGTCTCATGCTGAAAGTCAACTACAACAGCACAGCAAGTCTGTAATGGTCTAAAACATTTTAGTAGGAGCTAACAACAAAATACTTCATTAACCACATTCAGACTTAGATTAATTGCGAAGCTATGGACTGAAACTCCAAACTAGCCCTCAAGGATTGCTATCTATGCTGTTCCTTTTACATGTACTGAAATATTTTTCCCATTTTCTACCTCTCTAGTCTTTTGCATGTAGGCTAGGCCATCACTTTCACACACTCAAAATTTCTTGAGTACTTAGCAAAATCATTTTGACAACCACATCAGTGCATGTTTCTAGGACCACTTGTAGGCCATCACCATATGTACAAGTGGTTAGTAGTGAGTGTTTTGGGACAAATCTATATTCACTAACCATTCTAAATACCATGGATGGTAAGATGATATGCAAAGACAGGGAGAAAGCTTGTTAGTTAACCAAAAAGAAATATAATAGTTATGACACCTTTTATATCTCTTTTCCCATCTAAGCAAGGTAGCTTCAAGAACTGGCAACTTAATTTTTGAGGAAAAGTCCCCATGTGCCACATTCTTCTATTCCCACTTTCACAAAAAGAAAATACCAGAGGGTACGATTTTAAGCTCCCTGCCTTTGTCCCACTTACTTGCTTTCTATGACAAGTAGAAGATATTTGCCGAATATTTTCCCTCCCTTACTTCCAGGATATGCCATATATTATTCGTACATTTTTTTCTTTCTTGGTTATCAGTTTCTATTCTCAGGCAAAAATTTAAAAAATACATACAAAACAGTCCTTTTGAATAAAAATATCTGAACCCAGGTATGGAAAGCCTAACTATTCTAACAGTTCATCTAAACTCCCAAACAATAATACTAAAACATGCTCAACTACTCACAATCTTTAAAGATAAACTTAACAAGTACTAATCTAGTATTCTCCATCTCATCATCCATCTTAAGGTAAATGAACTGTTGGCCAAGATTAGGTTAATTCAGCTAATAGTCCCAGCTACAGACAAGCCACCTCTTGCATGAACAAAAGCAAGTGGCTGTGAGCACCTACTGAATAATCTTAAAATGCAAGTATCATCCCTTTGGCTCAAAACCTATTCTATATATTAACCAATTCTCCAGAAAGAAGTCAAATTACATGGCAGATGCATACACGAGACGGCAGCTACTAGCCGTACTGCAAACACATCAAAAGAAATACAAGGGAATATTCTTAACATCACTCTGCTTTTAATATATGAAACAGCAAGTAAATATAGTCATATGGGACACATATATATGAAACCAGCTAAAAGCAACAAACATCAAAGCTAATGCATACCTGTGATGAGGTGTTGAGCTGTATGCTGCTGCATGTGGTCATGTCTGCGTATCCAATCGATCTCCTGGGTGACCAATGATCCCACTTCAAGTGGCTTTTCCAGATAGTGAACAGCATCTCCACCTTTCCGAATTATACGTAATACAGGGATGCCATCTACTGTACCACGATCATCTGGCTGTCAAATGAATATTTCAAAAATAGGTTCTTAATTAGCTGCATCACAGTTCTTAAGACATTAAAAGAGATGGCAACATAATCTTTTAATATCATGCTTTTTATTTCTCTATAACAGTTACTGAAAAACCAATTCTCTCATTTTTCAAAGAAAATGAAAAATATCAGGCTCTCAGTACAACTACAAAAACTTCCAATAGTAGTTAGCAACATTCAATGTGAAGGCAAAGGATGGTGCATGTTAATGTTGTATTCATTCATTATCTCATAATAATGAATGCATACACTGTCTCCTACTTACATTGTACTTTCTGTACCAGTTCCTCATCACATTCTCCCAACAGACAAAACTAAACACTTTTCTGAATCCAAAGTTACACCACCATTAACTCCCTTCTCAAAACATCAAATAATTGTACACTATGGCCTTACCTGACCTCCTCCCTCAGGAAACATAACTGTGTCTTCAAACGTTGTTTCATAGCAGTCGACTTTCTTCTTTTTACTATTTTCCACAACATCTAGCTTGGCAGGGTTACATGTGACAACCTTTGTTGTGTACTGAAAAACATAGACCCTTACAGTGATGCAATTTGCATTGTAACTCTGTCTTTACATAACAAAAAAAAGCATATACTACCACCACTAAAAAAACAATGATAAGAACTTTGTTTCATCTCTGACAGTTTCCTGATGGCTTCCTAAAAAGTTTGACATAAAAAATTTGATCAAGGTTGCATGGGAATATGAAAGGATTAAGATAATAATGGTAAATCAACAAATGATCATCAAAATGAGCCCATAAATTTTAATGAATAAATTCAATTACAATTAAAAAGCAGTAACCTTCACATACAATTTTAACAGACCCAATACTCTGGAAAAGGTGTAAATTTCACATGTCTTCAGTATTCATATTCAAGTAAATTGGAAACAGGAATCATAAAGATGAGTATCACATGCTTGCAAAAAGAAAACTATGTATTAATCTTTGCTAAAGCATTTCTAATGATAGGAAACAACATAAACTGTTAGCAATTTTCGAAGTTCATTCTAACAGAAACATATATATAAGTAAACTGAATAAAACCTGGTTAGCCTTAATGCAGCAGGACATTATAGAATTATGAATTATGTATCAAACATATAACATGAGCTGCTTAAATCATACTTTCTATCTTTCAGATTCTATGAGAGTCAAAATGCTTAATCTAGTGATCAGAAAATCATAACTAGTTATTTTGGCTTAGAAAAAATGCAATGGACTGTGTTGATATGAAACTTCCAACACCAAACTCTTTAATCATTTTTCATAGCTCTAAAAAATGAAGTCACCATACATAAAGCCTGAAATCTGGTCTGATAAGGTCATTACTAACAGAACTACATATGGACTGAACTTAAAGCTAACAGTAGCCTTACTCTCCCATGGGATGCCGGTGTTTGCCTATCCTTCGGCCCAGGTTGAGTACTCTTATTCTACTTTAACAACTGATTCAGTAACTAAACAAAAGTTTTTACATATACTCACTGTTTTCTCATAAGAATGACGTTGGCAGTAAAATACCATTGGAAGAAACTGATGGTAAATTACACTAATAACAGAGTCCAGAAGCAGATTGCTGTTATCAGTGGAAGAACTGGCAATGCTGGGAAGGAATGTGGAGTATTGGTAAACAAAGTCCAGGGGATACAGGCTAAGCCTTTATTGGTAAAACAAAGTCCGTGGGATACAGACTGAGCGTTTATTGATAAACAAAGTCCAGGGGATACAGGCTGGACCTTTGTTGGTAAA
>JAUUDZ010445177.1:0-12918 GCA_032361705.1 Panulirus versicolor
TATTTGCGTGTGTGGATGTGTATGTATATACATGTGTATGTGGGTGGGTTGAGCCATTCTTTCGTCTGTTTCCTTGCACTACCTTGCTAACGCGGAAGACAGTGACAAAGCAAAATGAATGTAAAATAAATGAATATTAGAAGCCATTGGGATTGTGCATTACCAGTATGGTCACTCTGCTTACAGACAATTAGATTTGCTAAAATCCAACAGTGCACACAAAAAGCAACATGGAGAAGACAGCAATCATAGGCTTCAATTCGAAAGAGGTGCAGGGAAGACATGATTACTCTCGGGTTCCTAATTCATGTAAATAGTGTCATGAATGATTAGTTCTTTCAAATAGGGATAAACCAGTCAACCAAGGAATGCAATAAGTCCCAACAAAAAGAAAAATCAGAAGAGATATGAAGAAATCACTTCTATAGCAGTACCATAAAGGGGTGGGTGTGGAGAACAATCTTAGTGAAGAGACAAAAAATGAAGAAAAGAGAATGATAGAAAAGAGATGAGATGCTACCCAAGGAGAGAAAATCTTATTCTCTGTATAGGAATGGTAAAGACAGATTATTTATATGTAGTATAAAGTGATTTTTGCTTTCATAAAAATTCTCTAAAGCTGAATGTAAACATTATGGCAGAGGAATGAATAAAAGAAATGTGATTAGTAGTTGCCGCTTTGTACCATGTACTTTTATGTCATTTCAGTTGCCCTTAGATGCTGTGGCATCTAGTGGAGCAGCAGCAGCAGCCATTGCTGCTGGAGAAGATGGTGAGGGAGCAGGCCTTCTAGTTGCTCAGATATTAGAAACTAAAAAGGAGCTTGAGGATGGGCGTCGAAATGCATTTTCACCCGAGACACCAGGTCATAGACGAGTTCCAATTGTGAGTACAATACTTCTAAAGCAAGACTGAGCTGGTGTCTGAAATTTAGTTTTTTCTGTGATTAAAAGAAATAACATTCTGTTTACTGATATTCTGATAATGCTACATGGTTAATGCAAGTGATAATAAGTGCTTCAGAGTATTTTAAGAAACTGATTTTTTTTAATTTGCAGGATGTGTTTATTCTATATGGAGTCTTATTACATGACTTAGGTATTGATACTGGGAATGATACAAACAAAACTGAAATTCATTAATGCTTCTAATCAAATTAACTCATTTCCATACTCATCATAACTGTGATCAGGTTTTCCTTATCCTGTGTATTGAATATAGATGGAAAATTAGAAAATGTGGCTGATGATAATAGCACACTGACATAATAATCATCGCATACTTTAGTGGCCTTTAATCACTCTCACAACCTTCATGGCTCTGGCATCCTCTGAATATATCATCGACAGTATTCCATAATTTTTGACTACGGTAACCAGAAGGCAGCTGGGTTGTATGGTTTCACTTTTCATTGTAAGTGCCAGTTTGAGCAGTGTTATAACATTCTTAGTCTAAGAGACTGTTAAATGTTATGTCTCTTTTCTAACTACCACTGTATACTGAATGCTATACAGACAATTCTTTCAGGAAAATCAGAGAGGCAGGCAGAGTTACTGAAAACATGCCATGAAGTACCAACTTCTTGTTTTGTGTTTGTTTCTTGTTTCCCCAGATATGTCCAATGGAGAATCACATATAGGAATGGATCAGAGTTCCTGGTCATTTCTTAAGGATATTCTTAAGCTTACACCTTTTCTTGCTTGTCTTGAAGTTTCTTTCCATGACGGGAGAAGACGAAAAGCTTATGTCCTGAACATAAACTTTGCAAAAGCCTTTGATAGATGTGACCATGGTGTCATAGTGCATAGGTAAGTAAAATTGGAATAACTCTAAAAGTGGGAAGATAGATATACTAACATACCACAGCACTGTTTTGGCAAGAAGCCCTCTTCCCAAGGAGCTGTACTTGGACCTCTTTTGTTTCTTGTTTTCATTCCTGACATAGATATAAGAATGAACAGCAAATTTCATATCATCTGTGCATTTGATACCAAAAAGAAAAACAAAAAATATGGAAATTTCATGAGTAGGAGACAGTAAAGAATTCAACTAGACATAAATCAAGTCGTCTAACAAGCCATTGATGATAGATTGCTCTTGAATAGAAAAAGTTTCAATATCTCTGTTTTAGATGTGAAGAAATTACAAACAGTGCAGAATACCAAACAAAAATGAGCGCTGTCACATCTTTGAGGGGCAGTGGATGATAATACATTCATTGAACATACAATGTTCATAGAATGATAGTTACCTTTTCTAAAAAGATAGCAGGTTAGATTCTATCAATCTTTTTGAGACAAGTGGTTAAGTCATTGATCATGCCTTTCAGGCTAGATTGTTTGGACCTACAAGACAAGAAAAGTAAAACTAATAGTCTTGCTGTTCAAGGCAATTATCATCTCCCAACTAGAATTCGTTGTGTGCCAATGTCAACTCTAAAGATAAGGAGAGGATTTTTGTAAAGATCTTGCACAATGGTCTTTGAGACGTAGAAAGCTAAACTACTTTGAACACTGTATAGCACTGAGGCTGTGCTCTTTAGAGTGCAGACAGACACTAGAGATTTATCATAATTTACACTCCGAAAATCATAAAAGAAATTGTTTTTAATCTGCTTCCAGAAATTTTTCCCTCTTTGCACAACAGCCATGGAAGACTAAATTAGTACAAATGAAATTCAAAAGGGCCATAAGCATAGTAGGAGAGAGCAACATACTGGGACCCAAAATTATTTAATACATTTCCAAAACCATTTGAAATACTGATTATTGAGTGTGGAATTCTGCAAAGTTGTTTAGAATGGATGTGTTCCCTAGGTCATGTGCTATTTCCAACCAGGATTTTGTGGTTAAGTGGAAATAGAGGCTGCAGCCTCCAATAACCAGACTGAATGAAAGAGCAACAAGACAGCTGTAGGAGTAGAACACTTTCAGAACAATTGTAAGTAGTTAAGACTAGAAATTTGTTGAAACAGGAACTACGAGTAGTTGAAACAGGAACTAGGAGTAGAGGAAGACCCAAAAGAATGGAAAGAAAGATGAAGGGAAAATTTGTGCTGGAGAGGTTCTTATTGATGAGTATATTTTGCTTGACTCTTGTCACTTATTCTACAAAGAATAGACTGCTCCATCGCAAGGAAGAACTTATCAGTCAGAGATTTTAATGAATAGAAAATTGATTAATATGCAGCAGTTATAGCAGGGTATGATTTTGAGATTTCCTTGCTTACCAACACAGAATGTCTACCACTTCAAAATGCTTTTGCCTAACTAGTTACTTGATCTTTCCTGAAACAGGAGCAGTCCCTTTTGAGCGATACCAACCGTAAGAAAGAACGAGAACTGATTCAAAAAGATGTACAAAAACTCAGTGGTTCCATTCAGTCCATCACTAGATCTGTCAATCCTTTAGGTAAGTTTTAGCAATAACATATTGATGAAAGCAAAATGGTGTAAACTTAATACAGTTGGGATATAATGTATTCATTCAACAAAGTGATATTTTCAAAAAGTTTTTTATGGTGACATACATAATGCTTGCAAGGTTGGTCGTCATACAGGTAATATGCAGAATATATGTCAATATATACTTTTGCATTTTGGCAGTATCATAACCAGTGACATTGGGAGATGCTGCTACCAGAGAGCTCAACTATTGGTAAAAGTTAAAATTCAGTGCCTCAAGGGGATATTCTAGTTTTCTAAAGTATCCAAGTCCCACTCTGCCTTCTTTTGATGTACTTGTTAGAACACCCTTAGGGATGAAACCAAAGGTGGAGACGTTGCCCATTTCCATTAAGACATTAGTTTTTAAAACAGGCAGACACAGTGCACTGAAATTTTGGTCTTTTGGACATGCTTCCTTTGGGAAACATGTCCTCTGCCAGTGGCTTGTTAATGGTGAGGTGCTAAAGGCTAAAAAGTAGCAATGAGGTCCACCAGTTATATTGGGGATTAAAAGTGACAGGCGATTTAGGTGATGAATCTGAATGTTAATTGAATAACAGTAAAACAGTAAGAGATTGAAAGTGCTGAATGAAAGTCATTATACTTAATGTTTCATTAGGAAAAAATCTCATAGAGGTATCAAGTATATTCTTTCTTACAGCCAAAATGCTTGATTATCTTCAAGAGGACCTAGACTCCATGCAGAAGGAACTGGAGATGTGGCGAAGTGAGAACAAACAGCTGACACAAACTCTAAGGCGTGAACAAAGGTACTATCTTAAGTATATTTTACAAGTCGGATATTACTTTATTAAAGCATGTATTCAAATGAGTCTGATATGTGTATCCAAAGTCTGTAAGTTGTTGTTTTGTGTGCTAAGTAGGATGTTGAATGCAAAAAATTTCCACATAACTATCATATCAAGACAAATCATGTGGAGCCTGTAAAGAAAGTCTTATGTTCTTAGCAAAATTACTACCATAACTTAAAAAATCACTTGCTTGGAGCCAGGTCATTACGACCCCAGAAATTTTATAACATAGATATAGACATTACCCCCATACTGATTGATTCTCTGTACATTTTCTAAATACTTTATAATAATTACAGCATTATATTTGAGGCAATTTTTCAGACGTCCCTCAGGATATCTTTTGGTTACACATTTTGCAAGCATTAACTATGACTTTCACCATGTTTCATGAGTTGTCTTCCCTTTCTAAAGTAGCATATTGTGAAATATCTACTTAAGGATGATGGCATTTGAAGAGTCTAGTTAAAATATGTGATTTTCACTGGCTGTTAGTTAATATTTTACCATCTCCTTCAATCATTTCACTTTTTGTAAATTCTGTTATACTTATTGATCAGCAGGACTTAACATATTTCACAAGGGCTTCAAAATTTTTTTAATAGATATTGCATCATTTATTAAGTATGATGTAAGGAATATTCAAAAGAAGATATTCATATTGCACCAAAAAAGGAAATGTTATTTTCTATTTTTGCAGTTTAACTGAGCAAGCACTAGAACCTTTGCGATCTCAACTTCTTGAACTAGAGACAGCAGTTCAAGAGCAGCGAGATAAGTTGTCTACCATTAAATCAAACATCCTGAGGAACAGTGAAAAAATTTCACGCCTAATGGCAGGCATAAATTTGAATATCTGAGGCAGCAGATATATGTGATGAAGTCATTTCATATTGTTATGCACATACTGGTTTATCTCAATGTATAGAATCTTATGAATTAGATGTAATTATTATTTTTTTATAGATATGTATCCTTAGAGAGAAGAATGCTTTTTGTTGATTGCTAGAGGACTATTTATTCATAATGTATATATGTAGTAAAGAATGAAATGTATGTAATAAGCACAAACTATTGATGTTAACCAGATTTTTATGATAAATATGATAAGTGACTCAGCAGGTGTCTATTTAAAGATGAATTCATTCTTTTGTTAACATGCTGTTATTTTTTCTTCCTTCTGGTTTATGTTGATGGTCCTTTAAATACAAGAGCCTTGGCATGATTATTTCATTAGAATGTTACAAATTCAAACCATGTCCATTATCAGATTTACTAAGCCCATCAAGCAACTATTTTAGTGATCTGAAACATGATCACAGAATGAAGTTTTCTAATGTGATACAGAGTAGTTCAAAGTGTACAGAATTTGTCTTTGTAATATTTATTCTTGAAGTGTTTCATATATTCTGTCTTTTCAACTACTTCTGGTGTTTTATATTGATTAAAAGAGTTTGAAAGTTTCATAACAATAAATTGTATTACATTGGTAGGGTAAAACATGTTAGTAGTTAGTTAGTGATAAGGGTACAAACATATCCAATCCTTTAATGCCCCTTCTATAGACCTTAGGAGAAGGTAAACATAGGGATGCCACTCATGATTTTATGTTGTATCTTACCTTTTATAACTCTTTTTCAAAGAATACCTTACCCATTTTCTAGATATATTACTTGGTTACTTAATCATTTATTGAGTCACAATCTTTTTATATTTCATCATCCACATAGAGAATGTACAAAGTAGTTAATACTTTTAAGTACATTTCCAGGTATTCTTTTATGCTGAGCAACGACATGAACTTTATCATTATAACTGGACATGTACCTCATCAGGGACCATATGGGAACATTTCACTCATGAATATTGCTCTCACTGATTGTTAGTGTGAATTTTTAATTGCAAAATGACTTCAAAAAGGTCAGTGCAAGAGGATGTTCTGAAAAGTAGTTTAATAGATTGTCTTAATTTATATCATTTTATAGTCGTTCTTCTGTGCTCTGTGCAGATGATTAGAAATACTGTACTCTGCTGTCTTATAAGTAACAATTTCAATGAGGCAACTGTATACAAATATCAAGTTTTATTTCCATACAAGACATTGAAGTATGGTACATCACTTAATGTTATATTAAACTCCACACAGTCCTTCAAACATGGCTATATTCCCACATCTCCATCTTTTATTGTTTTCCTTACTACCACCTATTTCTCTCTAGTTATTATTTTATACTTCTGCATTTGCTCTTTATTTGTGCTTACTGAGAAAATCATTCGTTTCACTCAGTCTGTTTTCTCACCTATGGACAGAGCCATAGGAGCATCTGAGAGAGCTTTTGCTCACTTGTTGAAGCACGACTTTGACCATGCAAAATGGTGTGAATCAATAAGAATTCACTGCCTTTGTCTATCATGAAAATATCAGATGAGCAGATGCTCATTCACTGGGGTTTTTAACCATACATTAACCTACCTTGGGCCATGACATCAGAGCATGGCAGTTACATAGTAGAACACAACTTTCTACCACTTCATTTTACTTGCTTGGCTGGCAGTGACCTAACATTATTGGATAGTACCCCTACCTTGGTTTTTATCCTGTTAAATGCTTGATTGACTTTATAATGCATAAAAGAATATGTATACAGGGTACATATATTAAGTAGCAATCAACAGGACTTTGAAATGTATATAAGATTGTAAGAAGAAAACTTGAAGTTGTGAAGAAGACTTTGAAGGAAGAACTTCTCACAGTGTGAACAGAAAATAAGAAATGACAAATACATAAGAATCAAGCAAAAATCAAAGATACTGCACCAATTCCTTGACTTACAATGGCGTTACCTTCCTAGGAGCCCTGCCACAATTCACATCATCATAAATTGAGCAATTGAAACCCATTATCTATGGGAGGTTGCATTCCTGAACAGAGTTTTTCCTTATCTAACTCTTCATATAGGAATATTCACGAAACAGTGCAGTTGAGGAATAGTTTACCACATTCTCTCATCATTTATTTAAGAGGGTATTTTACCCTTTTGGTTTGGTTTAGATTTATTTGGTCAAAAACTTAAACAATTTACAGACATGAATATTTCACTTCAGATAGCACTTAAATACAAAAACACACATTTCCAATATAGTCCACATAGTACATTCAAAATGATCTATGGAATAAGGTAAAGAATAACGATAAGCAAGTACAAAATTAAAATGATCTAGATAAGAACCTAGAATTATTCATAGTGACAAAAAACTAATATCAAAGAAATGAGCACAATTATTAGCACCAATACAGAAGAATTAGAAATTTGGTACATATTTAGATCATTAGCTCTTTTTCTATAAAGATTATTTGTTACTCAAAGATATCTTTTGCCTATGATTGTTTAATTGAATGTGGAAGATCATTCCATTAGACCATATTGGTATACATGAATGAACTTGTCTTATTGTGAATTTTGTCTCTTCTCTGCGACCAATGGATTATTGTTATGCAGAGAGCTTTTCTCATTGCTAGCAGTTGAACATCCACAGAGTAATTTACTCTACAATTAGTGCCCTAGAAGACCCTTCCATCTTCTATGGGGCTCCCACAACACTCTGGCCACGTCCACAGGGCAAAACCACAGGTCGTAAAGTGTAGTTATGTGTACAGGTCCATATCGGAAAAATGTGAGATAAGTGAACATATATGTTCTGTGTCTTCAGAATGGTAGTTGCAGCATGGGCATGAATAAGTTTGGGATGTAATGTTGTAGGAATGGGCAATGTTCAGGGCAAATACTTGAAAGTGTATATGGCATGTGTCTGAGGGGGAATGGTTTCAGATGGGTGCATGTCTGCTGGGGTAGTGTTTATGATTGATTTAGGAGGGTGGTTGTTTAGTGCTTATCATGTTACAAAGAAGAAGGTAAGTACTGTTTCTCCCTCTCAGTATCCAGATGAAAGTTTGTATCCCCTCCCTGTATGCTTAAGAATGAAAATACCATTAGTCATCTCTTTCCTGCCAAATCCGGCCATCCCAGATCTTTAACTATTAAGGTTATTGTTTCTAAATTCTTAAACTAAATGATGGAGAATGAAGTTGGTTTGTTTAATTTACCTCTTCCAGTTTGAGTCACACCAACCTTTCTTAAAAATTTACAAATCTTCTGATCAAGATAATTTTGAAAATATTCAAGTCCGTTAATCACATGATCTCTGAACCAATTGTTCACATATTCAATGAATTTGTTCATATTGTATAGCTTGAGTGCATGATGTTGTCTATGCACCCTTAGAACATTTACTGTGCAGAATTTTATCAAATGATACAAGTGCAAAGTTTCTTCAATGACTTGCTCGCCATTTCTTGGAAAGACAGTTTCCAGTCTTCTTTTTCTATTCTGAGTTGACCATTTTTCTCGATTTTGATCACAAGGAATTAGCTTAACTTTATCATCCTGGTAATGGAAGATGCCACAAAAGCCAGTGTTCCTCTAAAATCTAAATAGTTTAAGTGCCACAATTATCATAGAAATGCAACATAAAATCTCATGGACTTGGTAACAGTTATGAATGATAAACATATTTATAGACCATTCTAAGAAACTGTAATGTAAATTTAACAACACTATCAAGAACTGTAGAAGGAGAAAGATGTTTTTCAAGCTTGAAAACAATAAAGTGTAATACTTGACAAAAGATAGGGAGAGAGCATTGATTATCCACTGAAAAGTGATTACAGAAATTAAAGCAATTATTGGAAAGTTATGTTCCTCCGTTACTTGAAACAAATGCTGCATGGATTTCATACCTAAGTAATTTGCTGGTTAAATAATTTACAATTTACTTTTACATATTCAATCAATTGTAATATTCTGATCATGACAAGTGAATCATCTGCAAGTCCCTCAACTTGCGTTGTTACGAGCCGTGCGCATATACAAGACATATCTCAAATACAATTGCAATACATTATTCAACATCTCCCCTAAAAGGCAGATATTTGTCTATATATGTCTTTACACTTCATAGGTTCCCCTCATAAATCTGTAATGGTCATCCTTTCTCTCCTCACCGAGTGGGTGATACCCCTTAATCTTGAAGTTACACTCATTATGTATTTTTTTTGCATAAGTATTACATGTATATTCATATATATATTTAATCTATCTTAAATAAAGTCGCGTACATTGCGTGCTTAAACTTGCACAGGACATGTCTTCAGTGGGGCAACACGTTTTCGCTAATCTGTATACGTTAACGTACCTCGGGACTTTTACTTTCTCATAGTACTTAATTGATTTTCATATATTCTAAAAAAAATGAATAGAATGTGAACTACTTATTTGAGCGCTGTGGGTTTGTAAATGCTTCAATAAAGCAGTGCTACCATCTATATATCATTTAGCAACATAGCGGAAATCTCCTCTTTATTTTAAACTGAGCTAGTATTTGCACATTATCGTATAAATATATTTTCTATATGATTTTTTTGGAATATATCAATAAATCATATGGATATTTATTTGACGAAGATTATATAGAGGAGCGAAAGAGTGAAAGTTAGCGAATAAATAGCGTTTTCAGCAGTGCTTGTTATGGCATCAACAAGCTGTATCACAACAACAACGTCTCTCGAGACTGATATCCCTCCAATGCCTCAACGTTAACCCGCATTCCATAGTTTACCCACACAGCACTCACTTTCATGTTAATTTCACCTCGGAAGAGATAGTGCGAAGACAAATCATGGAGGTTACAAAGGAAAGTGAGTGACATTTGATTACGTTTAACGGTATAGTGATGGAAGGTAAGTGCTTGATTAGGCTTACCTTTAGGGAACGCTGGTGAACAAAAGATTTAGTAATTGATATATTTCTCAATGGTTGGAATAAGTATGCACATATACGAATGAAAATTCCCCTCAGCTAGATAAATGAGCGTAGATACTGAGCTAATAGGGGGTAATGTCGTGTTTGAACGTTAAATGTAATCGTCTCTTATCTATAAAGCTTAACCTAGTTTAAGCTTGGGATTTACCAGGTTGGCTCAGCATCAGTAGTTACTTTGGATATTGAGTAATACTATTTCCTGCAATGCTAGCGTCATATTTCTCGAGTACAGACACAGTTGCAGAGCATGATTGTTTGAGCAGTACATTTAACGCTATTAAATAGTGTAATTGAACTATACAAGGTAAATTATGGGGTTACATTGTGGAGAATCTAGAGAAGATATGAAAATCTAAACCTTTTAGTGGTGATATTTATTTTAATGTTTTAGTATTTTAGTTAAGTATATATATACATTAGTGAAAATGCAGCACCAACATGGCACCAGACTCCTACAAACAGATACATGTGGTCTCCAGCAATGGTGATGTATTTCTGTTACGCTTTCGGCCATTTGATGAAGTTTTTAAAGGTTTCTCTGATATTTTATGAGTGTATAACTCGCTTTTACATTAAATAGCCCCACAATTTTCCTAATATACATGACCCTCACTGCCATGATTATTATTTAATATGATGATTTGTAGATACCCAGTTTCCTAATGAAATTCATGGTTATATTAACATTTTATTGCTTCTCTTTATGTATTTTTATGGCTTTTACGATCTCCATCCCAATGATGCAATGACATTTTTTTTTTCCTGAAAAGCTGGGTGTTTTTTTTTAAGTTATGTGAAGAGTCATTTCTCTCAAGAAATGAAATTGCATAAAAAAATCATAACCAAGGAAAAATTTATATACATCTCATCAGACCCAGGGAGAATTGATAAACTTCTGGTGGATGTGTATTATAGAGATAGTGGTAAGTGCTGTACTGGCCTTGACACATCCTGCGTGGTGGTGCGACATTATTACAGATGTATGTCTGACTTAGTTGGAATCCTCTTGGATTTTTGTGATTTTAAGTGGTATTTGTTAGCTTTCATTGCTTAAAGAGATCTTTGATGAGGGAAAATGTTGGGTAAATTAAATCAAAATAGAATATATGAAATCCTCATGATTGAGTGACATCACAATGACTCTGGATTTCAGCAAACATATGACTAATTTTTTCTATAAATTCAGCTACTAACCATTAAATTTCTACAATCATCAGTTGATGATCCGTACCTCTGCTAGTATCGTCAGTTGACAGTTTGATAGTTCCTGCATACATTTGAATTTCCAGCTAATGCTTGATTTCACAACTTGCTCATAGGTGTCATTAACCTTCCCCAGCCATAACTGGAGCAAATACCTCATTGTTGTAACATGGGATGGCAGATGGGATGTGATGTGTTTATTGTTGACTTGTGTCATCTTTGGCAGACTTTGAAGAGGTACTACCAAATGTAGCTGATCTGATTGAAAAGGCAGACTTTGTTGCAGTTGATGCAGAATTTACAGGCTTATCTTTTGGTGATACCACAAGATATTGTGAGCTGGACACTGCAGAAGAAAGGTTAGAAAATTGATAATTTATAGTCTTCGTTTTACAGTATTTTTAATGTATATATGTGTGGATCAGGTGTTTGCTTTGAAGGATGTGTGTGAGAAATTATTAGAACAACAGATGGATTTGTATGTGGCATTTACGAATCTGGAGAAGGTATATGATAGGGTTGATAGAGATGCTATTTGGAAGGTCTGAAGAGTATATGGTTTGGGAAGTTAGCTGCTAGAAGCAGTGAAAAGTTTTTATCGAGGATGTAAGGCATGTGTACGAGTAGGAAGAGAGGAGAGTGATTGGTTTCTAGTGAAGGTTTTTCTGCAGCAGGGGTGTGTGATGTCCCCATGGTTGTTTAATTTGTTTATGGATGGAGTGGTTAGGGAGGTAAATGCAAAAGTTTTGGAGAGGGGCGAGTATGCATTTTCTATCATTCTCAGGAGACGAGTATTGTAGGTATCATTTTTCTCAATTGATGGCATTACAAGCACTTGTTTACATCTGCAGACAACAGCTTGATGAAGCATCTCTTCTAGGATGTGCATGCATTTGCCTTATTTTTGCTTGCTTTTACACTTTTTTTCACCCCCAGTAGGCTGAGTTATGATGAATATATGTGTTAGAGGTGGAGGGAACAAGAAGTGGGAGACCAAAATGGAGGTGGAAAGATGGAGTGAAAAAGATTTTGAGCGATCGGGGCCTGAACATACAGGAGGGTAAGAGGCGTGCAAGGAATAGAGTGAATTGGAAAATGTGGTATACCAGGTTGAATGTTCTGTCAGTGGATTCAACCAAGGCATGTGAAGCATCTGGGTTAAACCATGGAAAGGTCTGTGGGACCTGGATGTGGAAAGGGAGCTGTGGTTTTGAGGCATTTCACATGACAGGTGGAGATTGAGTGTGAATGAACATGGTCTTTTTTTTTCTGTTTTCCTGGCACTACCTCGCTGAAG
This sequence comes from Panulirus versicolor, assembly GCA_032361705.1. NCBI lineage: Eukaryota > Metazoa > Arthropoda > Malacostraca > Decapoda > Palinuridae > Panulirus > Panulirus versicolor. The sequence goes on from JAUUDZ010445177.1 coordinate 12,638, forward strand.
CATGGGTAGTGATGCTGTTTCCTTTGGGGCAGGGTAGCGCCAGGAATGGATGAAGGCAAGCATGTATGAAAATGTTCATGTGTATGTATGTATATATCAGTGTATGTGTATTAATATATATGTATATGTATGTATATATCAGTGTATGTGTATGAATATATATGTATATGTATGTATGTGTGAGTGTGTATGGGCCTTATGAAGTATTATATTATTATACTTAATCGCTGTCTGCCACGTTAGCGAGCTAGTTCAAGGAAACAGACGAAGAATGGCCCAAC
>JAUUDZ010445188.1:0-11716 GCA_032361705.1 Panulirus versicolor
AAGCACGGCCACTGGTGCTAGCTGGCGTCACATGTATTACTAGCGGAAGCACGGCTACTGGTGCTAGCTGGCGTCACATGTGTCACCTGCGGGAGGACGACCTGTGGTGTCATATGCATCAAGGGGGGAAATACATGGAACCGAGCGGTGTGACGTCACCTGCCTCACGAGCGGCAGCGCAACCAGCCACTGGTGCTGCAGTGTTTGGCAAAGTGATTTCAGCTCTGAATCCTCAAACTCGCACATCTGCAGCTCTTTTGCAAGCAGACGCCTGCCTCAAATACATATGTATATGTATATTTATACATCCACATACATCTTGATATAAACGAGCGCATTTGGCACCGAAACTCTTGCTCATTTGGATTCAAAAGACCTTCATCACCTACCGTTTTTAAAAGTGCCTTAATATATTTTACTTAAAATACTTTAATGATCTTTTTTGAGGTCCTTTAAGTACTAAAGATTTATAACATTCGGGCGACATGATCAATAGTTTAATATGGTATTTCGCTAGGCCCATAAGAGCTACATTAACACGATGAATGTCTGTCTGTACTACTTAGTCACCCCGTTAGTCAGTCATACCAGACAGAAATCATTTGCACTTATGGCACACATATGTTCGTTGTACTTGAGCGAGTTAGTCAGAACCTAACGTTATAATCTTTAAAATTGTCAGAGCCTATCCTGAGAAACCACTTACAAATCTGTAAGTAAGCGGGCACAAGACGTGATTTACAGTCATCTGCCATGGTTGCCATATTGGCATTAGGACAGCATCTGGGTTGAGCTGTATTACCCTCGTAGTTTTTTCTATACCGTAACCAACTCCTCTTAGCCGCACTCTTTAAGATCCAGCCAACAAAACCCTCCCAAAATCTTCAGCCCCGCAAGACCCTTCCATCTTCTCCATGATCCATGATCAAGAAAAATAAAAATCTCCTCCAGCCATCTGCTCCTGAGAGGGGCTGCCAGACGTACACCTCCAGGGTTCAAACTCGAGGATAAACGGGTTCGTTGTCATACACGCTCTCGCTCTTTCCCCTTTCTCACAATATATCGCATAATGTCCTCCAACGGCGAGGGCTCGAACTCATTTGTATGACAGTAAGGTACGATAACCACAAATGTATTATGGACTATAAAGTGATTAGTGTCACCTGCTACTACACAAATGGTAAGGGTTCGAAGCCTTATTGTTAGAGAGCATTTTGTGTTCTATGAAAGGGCGCGTTCATTTGCTCGGTATATATATATATATATATATATATATATATATATATGTGTGTGTGTGTGTGTGTGTGTGTGTGTTCGGACACCAATTGCTCGAACCAACACCGCGGGTGAAAAGTCACCATTTGGGAAAGTTGTCCCTGGGAGTAGTCTTATCTAAGAACTTCTCTCTATAGAGTCCACATTTCCCTGCTACTGGAAGTAACGCATCCTTAGGCAGGCTGCAGTAGTCACTGGAAAGGGGTCCTGAGCTTTTTCTTAGAAAGAGATCCTTGGGTGGATGTTCATGAGATCTAATGGGTAATTACTGGAAGCAAACATCAGCAGTCAGGTGCTCTGTCTCAGCTGTCCTTGTGTTTACTGTCTGCAGTTGTAGTGTTGACAGATTACAATATGAATTATCATAGTGAAACCCTAAAACTATTGAATTTTTCTTGAAAAACTTGATATATCCTCTCAGAACTACAGTTTGTTCATATAATTTCACGATCAGGTACGCAGGTGAGGGAAGGATTGGAGTGGTTCCAACCCCTGACCTCCCTGAACCACAAAACATAAGAAAAAATAATCACAAAAAAGAAAACGAAAAATGATACAAAAGATCAAACAGCGCGGACTAGCGCTTCCCTGTGTTACTCTAGATGGCACTGAGAATACCACAATATCAAACACCTTCAAAGTGCGTAATTTTCTTGCGAAATTCACCCCCTTTCTCTCTCGCTGGTGCGGCAATTTTGTTTTGATTTAGATCCGACGGGTAGGTCGTTTACGAAACGGTTGGCAAATATTCAAACACGGCTAACGACTTGACTAACATTTCTTTTTTTTTAATGAAATAGCCATACATTTTTCTTTCTCAGTTTTGTAGTTCTTCTCTGACACATGCTAATTATATTTTTTTCCTCAAATGTCGAAAATGGCTCTAGTTCTCTACAAATCTTTGGTCCAATAGGTTTGGTTTTGTAACAGGAATAAGCGAGAAAAAATGGTAACGGGTTTGGCTTTCGTTAGTGGCCAGTTGTTATTTTTTTTTTAATAGGATGGGTTGTTGTGCTTCAGAGGATGGGCAAAAAGATTCAGACTGGGCCGAGTGGGCCGAGGAGGGTTCAGGGAACCGTCCATATCTTTCCCATGAGGGGGAAAAGTGTGCATAGCGACTCAAGACTCAACCAGAAACTACAACAGATTCAGTTAAGATTTCTGTTGCTATTGCCTAAATGGCATGAAGAAAATAACTAACTCTGGCCGGTTTAGATGGATGAAATAATAAGTGAAAGGAATCAATTTGGGCTTCTCAGGTATTAAAAAAAACCCTACCTCTTACAATTGGAAAGGGTATAAGAGGAAAAGGCAAAAGAATTCCTCATATTCACTGTTCGGCGAAAGGAATTACCGTGATGGTCAATCCTCGTATGATCGGTCTCCCCACAGAAACTAAGGGAAGCAGTTGCCGCGGCTCCAGACCTGACAGTTTTCGGAAGCAGTGGCCGGATCAATGCCTAATAGAACAGACAGGGCAGCTATATTTGGCCGGACGTAAAGACATGCTTAAGAACTAAGTGGCAACAGGAGGGTTAATGTGAGGCGGAAGGTTTTCGATTCCACTCTGGCTACGGCGGGAAATGGAGGAAGACCCACCCCAAATATGACGAATAAGAATAGCTTCATTCAAAAAAACATAAATTTGGCTCCTATATAACATACCCACCCATCAAATACTTTCGTAATGATCATTATGTGTAGTTTTCAGGACAATGTAGATGATATTGTTAGGAAGATATGTTTGTTATTTATTACAAGGGTGAACTGTAATTTTGTAATTAATAAAAGGAAACGAGAGATTGAGATGATTGGTATAAACCGTGCCTCTGCACTATTTAATTTTATGGCTAGATTACTGCCTCCCCAACTTGGATTCCAATGTTGCAGTTAACAGTGAATACAGCTTCAGCTAGTTCCAATACTTCAGCGTGAAATTTAATGGCAGGACAGTTTCATGTGACAAAATAATAAAGCCGTTAATTGATATGTACCTTTACAGAGTAGCCTAGCAATGTGAGGAGGTGGCGGCGTTTGGCTTTTAGCTTTCCCCATCCGTAAAACGACTTTAGATCCTAAATCAGGGCGGCAGACGTTCAGTGTTGGACTGCCACCATGTTCCTCTTGGCAAATCTTGCCTACAGAAGGAACAGGTCGCACCCAGTATTTGATCAGATATTGTGCGCAGGCGCGTGATGATTCAAAGTCGCTTACTTAGTAACGGCGGCATCTTATGAAACAGAACATTCATATATCGCCTGTTTTTCACGAGCACGCCAAGCCAACAAAAATGCCCATCTGTCGGCAAGAATGGTGAGACGCAAGATCAACAGGTTACCGGTCACGGGCGCTGATTACTCCTGCCAAACGCCGTAAGCCAATCAAGCAATCGTATTTATAATCCATTCAGCCAATCAAGCGACCACATTCATGATGTCGTCAGCCAATCAAGCGACCGCCTTCATAATCCAGTCAGCCAATAAAGTGACCGCACTCACAGAGTAATGCCTGCAACGTTGCCTACGTACGCCTCAGGAGGGCCACTTCATAAAGCAAGAATATTACAGACAGCTTAATGCAATAACGATATAGCAGTGGTGTAGCGAATCATCCTTCAATGTATTTTCAGGAGAAGCGTGTGTGCAATGTTTCCTTTATAATTATAAACCTTTTGGCCTTCCAGTTTAAACGCTGTGGTTCTGCTTGTGAAATTAGTCAGCTGAAAACTATGGGAAAATCATAGACAAGGTACTTTCCCTCTTACTGAAATATATAGGATCAGTTGATATTCTCCATCTGCAATTTCATAACTTCGGTTGCTAGATCGAAAAACTGAGCATCTAATCTGAAAACATACATTCGACCGATTAACAAAGAGCCTAGGGATTTCCAGCCTTTAAGTCGCGCAGTTTGAGTTTGCTTTGATACCTTCTGATTTAAATGCTAACAAGATCTATGTCAAAATTCAGAGGTTCCTAAGGAAGAACTTCATTTCACGGACTAATTGTGTAATAACTTTGAAGTTCGATCACGTCCCAAACCTATACTACTTTCAGAAAAAAATCTAAATCTAAATTTGAATAACTATTCCTTATAATATATAGGCATTTTCTTTTAAGTTAACTGTTGAACAACTTTTTAATGATGTACATCTCTCATGGAGTCTTTCACTTATATCCAGCGACAAATGATAAACCAATACTTTTAAGTAGCTCCGCGGTTCGTGAACTTCCCTACATTCTGCCTCTTACAGTTACAAATGTACCATGTCTTTATTCATGAATGCCTATGCCAGGTACCAACCTTATCAACCATACCTTAAAGGAGGATCAGCTTAGTACACTTATGGACCGGCGGCCACGCCCAAAATTCGAACACTTGTGGGTTTGATTCCAAGCGGCCCGTGCGTGTGTTACAAAGTTACACTTGAAACCACCACAGAACGCTAAAGATATCTACGCTCTGATTACTGTTTAACTGCAGCCCTTATAACCAATCCGTATACCTAAATTGAACAGACACTATTCACGAAGAAAATGATAAACTCAGTCACTCAGAGTAAGGTTATCTCTTCTGCTGTGTACAAGGCATCCCACGTAAACATTCACACGGACCCATGGACATCCAACCCAACTAATTCCAAAAAATAAAACCACATTAACCTCTACCTATCCGTATGGTGAAGTATGCATCCTGAACCGACGCCAGCGTCCCCCAAATGTTACGACGTATTTCGGTAATGCGAAACTAATGAGAAAAGTAATAATTCTACCTAATCTCAGGAATCCCATTATCGAATCCTATGATTAGAAATCAAGAGCGTATTCCAAATATGCTTCTACTCATGAAAGAACCTCATCATGACGTCACAACTACAAATATCCAGTGATTAAAGATAAAAAAAAAAAAAACAGGATTTCAGGGACAAATTACTGAAAGTAAGATTTAAGAAACAATTATACGACATCCTAGTCCAGTAAAATATACTCAACAATACCCTTTTTTGGAAAGATATTTTTTTTTTTGTGATGTGCGATGGTATACGTCCTATCTAATGAGCCTTACTTAACCTAACCTAATTCATCCTACGATATGAGTGTTCCTTGCCGGGATTTCTTAAAAAAAAAAAAAATCCAACAATTGCATGTTAAGAAATTTCGTATCTCTTTTGAGGCGTAAACCGTAAAAAATATCGAAAAAGCCAGTGTCTCGGAGCAGATCACTAAAAAAAAAAAGTTACAATTAGACAGATATTTAGATAGATTACAAAAATATTGTCTATCGGTGCAGTATCAGCTATACTTTCGCCACTGCCTGTTACAAAAAAAATATCTTTTTGCTTCGAGTTTAGAACTCGTCCACACAGATCACATGCACATTCCAACACACACACACACACACACACACACACAAACACACACACACACATACAGTGAAGCAAACTAGCAAATTACAACACAAATATCGTTTTACAATTGCGCGAAGTAAAGCAGATGCAACAAAGTAAATTCAATGTTGCATCCCACGTTAAACCATGGAGGAGATTGAATCCAAAAGTAAACGCATCAGTTGCACTCGACACGTAAAAGTCAAACATGACAAAATGTTAAAACTTTAGCTAGATCCTGTACGTGAAAACGAATACCAGTTGGTATATTTTAAAGTAGTCTCTCGAATTGAGTAAAATATACATGACCCTCAGATTCTTCAACAATAGGACTTGAAATACACTTGATTTCAATGGAAAGACTACACTTAATCTACTACCATACTTTCTATCTCCGGAGGCTCTTCCCTTGATATGAAATTATCCTGCCCAACATCAGTCCTAACTAAACCCACTGCTAACACAATGAGGTTTGAAGTGATGAAAGTCTTCCCAATTACGATTTTTTTTTATATAAGAGTAATGAACCAGTTACTGACATCGTACTCTCCTGAAAAATACTTCTCACTTAAATCTGGTAAACTCAATCACCCCTGGCAACTGATAATGGGCCCATAAAAAAAAACTATACAAGTTATAACATTATACTTAAAACGGGTAATTCAGTGATAGCGTAAGTGGCACTACCGAAAATAAACAAATAACGAGCCTGACAACATGACAGAAACTGAGCAGCGATTATTGTCGATGTGCTACCGTAGTCCTTCAATAGGCACCAACTGCTGGGGGACGACTACTCGTGGTACCAGCAAACTACTGGCAAAGAATGCTGTTTACTTTCTGTCTTTTATTTATTGTCAAGCTCGATGCTTTCGTTCACCATCGGTGTTGCCATATATCAGGTCCAACAACACATACAATTCCACGATAGTTTTGACTCGTTTTACTTAATACTGAGGGATAACACTGAACTGTCTGTACCTGGGTGGATAGCTGAACAGGACAGAGTTTTGTATCGCTTCCGTGGCTTCAGTCACGTCTGTTATTCATATATATTCATATATTCATACAATGTAATACTTATAATAGTCCAGGAGACACTACACCTGGGTGTCAGTGGACATCATATGGGGGTGGCTGCACGAAGCAGGATTTCGTAATAACGTTAAATCAGGCTTAAAAAATTATAACCGTTTTCTAAAATGACTATTATCAAGTGGAGATCTAATGACGTCATTATGATGAATAGATTAACTCAAACTTTTCAAGAACTCCTTTTTCATCAATAAAGTGACACACCGATGCTGTATTACAAATATTAAATAGCTGAAATATGTTTTGTTAAATAGGCAAACAAGTTACAAATACAATTCATAGTTACATGTGAAAATATTCACTATATACTCATCGATAATCATAAATATCTCAGCTATGCTCCGTCATTGTCTATTACATCTTGTAATATGTATGGAATAGATGCTACGTAGTTATGTATGATGGATGCGTTGTTTCGGACCTTAGCCTAGTCTGATTCAGTTGAAGGCTTGCTCCCGGCCAGGTGGCCATGAGCTCGCCATGTTCCCCAACACGTTGTTTATGGGGGTTAAGGGCACAACCCTTACTAGGTCAGTTCAGCAGTATGTTTCGCTGCTCCACGAATCACCCTCAAACAGCAATTCTGGTTGTGCAGTTGGAGAGAGTTGTGCCGCGAATGGATATAAAACTTAAACCGAGAGTTCTCTTACATCCATACGCTTCATCACTAACCTACTAATATTCGAGATAGGTCTTAAACCCTTCTGTCTTACAGGTGTCTCTTAACTAAACGAAATTGTGTGCCTTTATAAAAAGAGGAAAAAGTCTGCGGTGCCCAGAAAAAAATCCTTGCTCTAATATAAAAAAAAGAACAATAATTCTCTAAATGTGGCCACAACATAGAATCAAAAGAGTGTAAATACTTCAATTTACTCGTGTAATAGTATATAATATTCTCTCAGGCAAATACAACGTACCTCCATAAATATATAAGCTAGGATATGGCAAGGCAACTGCACGTCCTCTACATACAACATACCTCCTGAAATATAATCTGAGCGTCCTCCATGATCCCTACGCACCGATCTGTGGTAAACCCTCCTCCAAGCATCACAATCAGCTCTCGTAGGTGCAGGTGCATACATCCCCCGTACATTCTCTACCACGTACCCGCCACCCTTAACACCGATAAAATTTCGGCCAACACCGACGACCCTGGTCGTGGGCTGTAAGAACGCAAACGTCATCTCGTCAAAGATCAACACTGACCCAATATATAATACATACGCCAGGTGGTCGTTCGTACGCCGCAGAGAAAAAAAAAAAACGGAGCCTTAACTCACGATATCGTTTCTCGAGTGTCTCTTTTACGGCAGGAGGAGTATACGGTAGTGATGACCTGCTCCATGGAACAAGTCTCCCTTAACGGTGTCCACCGACACACCCAGATGTAATCTCTCTCCTGGATGACGATTGCGTTGGTAATACGATTATTTTCACTGATAATACTCCCGTTTTCCTCCAGGGTAGTCTATGTTGGTGCAAATTTATATTAAACTCTAACTTTGTCTTCCTGTAAACCTGTGTCAATAAAAGAATTGAATTAAACTGAGCTCGATTCATTGTCATAGTTTCTTTACGAATTTCGGTAAATACTGGATAAATGCCGGTGGACCATTCAAAATATTTTTTTTCTAGCTTAGAAATCGTTGTTGTTTTTAGTGATAATAATAATTCAGGGGAAACTCGTAAAAAAAAAGATTAATCCAACCGAAAGTAACTAACCAAACTAACCTAACCTCACTGTCCTAACCTAACCTACTCACTTGGTGTGGCGGTGGGTAACATAAGGCGAACTGCTGGTCTTGTGGTTCCAGGGATGGGCGTGGGCGAATAAGCACCGGGCAGAGTACTTCCTACAGTGATACTTGAGGTTACCAGGCCTCAGAACCCATATTTTTTTTTTTATGTCCTTCCACATACAATGACGCTGATTGGACGAACAAATCACCCGTGTCTTCTTCCAGTTGATCTCTGACCATCGGATGGGCAGGACGCACCTATCTCATTACCTGAACCCTGTGGAAGAATGGGATATAATTCGTAGATGACGCATTTTCTTAAAAAAAAAAAAAAGCATAAAAAGCTCTTTTAGGAGAAGTAAATCTGATATGTCTGTTTACTCACCGGCCTTTATTCAATTTCAGCCTGTATTCTCACACAGATTCTCCAAAGCACAAATCACTCACCCTGGCTCTCTCACTGTGTGCACGCCTCCCCGATCAAAACGCCCATTTGCCACACTCATTTAACGCACTGGTTCCTCCTAACCTTTCTCAACCCAGTGCCCACTTTCAAGAAACAATGATGGCTGATGTCCCTATTCAAAGATATTCAAACATATTTTACATTAAGAATGCCTACTGTCAAAAACATATAATTCCCCTAAAATAGGCTATTAACCTTTTAACCATTATCTCCTCTTTGGCTAGAATTTTTGAAAAGCCGGTGGCGAACGCACAGACATTTCAGATTTACTTCTAAATCAGTTCTTTTTCGGGTTGAACCAAGTGGCCATGATTATTTTTTGGGGGGAAAATGCATCCTTTCCGAATTGCAGCCCATTCGTACATGAGGGTCAGGTAAAAAGGGTGTTGTACTTTCCCCGTCCGAAATGTTCGTGTGTGTTCTAACAGGCCAATGCATTTGAAATAAAAAAAAAACAAAAAATATCGTCACTAACGGCCTTTTTTGTCTTGACAAACGACCATCCATTTTTCATTGTTACGTAAAGTACTTGGCTGTTAAGCTTAAGTACACTATATGAAGTGCTTTGCCGGGGGGTACTTGTTCGTCCACACCCAAGCCAACCAACCAATGCTCCTTCAAGCAGGTCCCCTGGTGTTACCCTCCGCTACACTAGGCGAGTAATCTAGGTTACATTACGCCGGTGTGGTTAGATATCTAGGTTTTGCCATAGCTAAAACTAAAAAACGGAACGTTTCCCCTAGGCATGATTATCATTAAAAAAAAAAAGCTTGGATATCTTTATTGGGAGGATATTGTTGGATTTAATGATCTGCCGGCGGTTATTCAGAATCTCCCCCAACCCTATCGAATTATTTGCACCATAGTTGTACAAGAATAGGCAACAGGGTCTCATTTACTTAAAATGGAAACATTGACCTTAGCGTAATACTAGAGTAGCAGTTTCTGACGACGATGGTTGAATTTGGCGTTCCCAAGATACTGAAGCCAAGCTCTGAACCTGTTGGGTTCTTATCTAAGCCGATAAAAATCTATCTCCATTCGGTTATCATTATAAATGGGCTCCCATCATCGTAAGCAAGCTGTATAATTCCAGTTTTCTTTAAACATGCCAAGACTGCACTATACGTTTGAAAGTAAAGTCTCTAAGTTTAGCGTGCATCCACAAACGTTGTGTTGTTACTGTGGATATATCTTGGTTTCCCTGGATTAAAAAAGTGTTAGTCGTGCATGACTATATCGTCGATTCATTGCTTCCAAATGTCTATCACGTAATACAAAAGAAACAAACAGAAAATAAAACCACGAAAGCCTAACCTAACCTCCCTAGCAGCCCAGATTTATCGTGTCACTGAAATTGAAGCCGTGTATAATTTATGCAAAACATGGTTCCACTGAATTTTGACACCCCAAAATTCAGGATGGCCCCCGACAATGTGTGGAGTGATTTAAATTACAATGAAAACATGTGGTTGCAAGTTAAATCAGAAAACATTTTCCCCGCTGTATATTTCTATACGCCTCTCACCCACACTCTCTTAGGAGCTGTTTATATTTATGCATATGGGATATTTCATGTAAATATCTAATGAAAATGGCAATATTATACGTTTCTTAGCACAACGATAGGGACGAATATCGTTGTCTGAATACCCACCCTGTATTTGCCAATCATTATCATTATAACAGATACAAGTTGTATTCATACCAGAGTTTTTCCATGAAACTTTCAAATTCCACGTATTTGATGTCCACAAAGTGCAATTTCAGGTCTATGAACTGAAACTCCTGATCTGAATTCCCTCGCATGACATGAAAGCTTGACGGCTCATTTGTTTCACGAAAAAAAAAAAAAAATATATACAACTTTTAAGCAAATACATGAGTGGAAACTTTTTTTTTGTGAACTATTGGCCAAACCTTTTCCCACACTCTGGGACACTAGAACTTAACCAACGGGAGACCCCCTACTGAGAGAGAACCACAGAAAAGCATCATAATTTACCTTCATCTTGTAGGTATTATACACACTGGCCCAAGCGTCCACGTTCACACACGTAGGGTATACAATCTCTCGTATGCTCCACTAGTTTGCCTGGTGATGCAAAAGTTGCAGAAACGCTTTAGGATCAATGTTGACTGGACACACAGCACATGCTTCACGAGAACTGTCTACTCAAACGACATCTATGAGCAAATGATTGTAGTTTGTTATTCCTGGATGTGCGCATGCGCTAACGATGCCTTGTTCCAATAGGTTTCTTTTTTTCATACATTTGACATACAATACGCATTGAATCAAAAGTAAACAGATGTTATACACCCTGCTAAACTACCAGTAAAGAGAAAATTCATAAAAGGAAGGTGAAATATGGCTTTCAAAAGCAGACGGTATTGTACCGATCTTCCGGTACGTTAGTATTTCATGGTAATGATTCGGGGTTGTTCTCAAAAGCCAGTGCTGCTGAGTTCAGATATTTACAATGGAATTTCAATCTTTTTTTCTTTTATTTCCCCAACCTCCCAAAAAATAGGTTAAGAATTTCGATGACTTTTTTTTTTTTTTGCAAAGTGAATCAGTTCGTACACTCGCACATAAAGTGGCGTCAGGAATTTGTTGCAGTCGAGTTTAGGATTTTATGAATTCGGTCGGCTTCGAGGCTTTTTAGGATGGCCACTGTTGTTACTTTTACTCTGGGACTGACGCCCAGCAGCCTCACCTTGCGGCAATGGCTCGGTGATACATAGTTA
>JAUUDZ010445199.1:0-12917 GCA_032361705.1 Panulirus versicolor
ATGAAAGGATATCTAAACGTTTTTTCTTCATCTTTACAGTGTAGTTCAGCCTTAGGAAATAGGATTTAACCTACAACCAGGATAGGCTATCAGGATTTAAGCTTATATGAGTGTGTGAGAGAGTTAAGTTTACGGGTCGAGTATGCATCATTCGACATCCATTAATTCCATTCACAAATCTTTTCCCCCATATAGGTGGAGGCTGAGGAAAAGGTAGGCAGCACGCGGACCACGCTCGCAGTACTACTGGGTTAAAGGTCTTTTATAGAAGGGGGAAGGGTATATGGCTGAGGACTGGTAACCAGGCTGAGTGCGGCCGTGTGCTTGGTGAAGCCTCACTGGGAAGCAGAAGATCGTGGTCAGACGCAAGATAACGTGGCCAGTTACAGTTTAACACAGACCATTGTAGCTAGATGCTGGCTCTACACGGGCTGGTGTAGTTAGACGTAGACTTGCTATGACGTGCAAGTCGTAGAGTTGCTACGACGTGCAGCTGATTTAGCTGGACGTACGTACAGATCTGACAAGATGCAGCAAGCTTGTGTGGCTGTAGGCGAACCTGGAGCATGACACGGACTCTTGCGGCCGACTGAAAACTATTGCTGCTAAGCGTAGGCCAGGAGAGACGCAGAGTATGGCTGACGATGTCTTCATCATATGTACAGATTATGAAGGATCGCTTCTCACTGTAACGCAGAATTTATAGAACACAAACTGTCACAGCGCTGCGTGCCGTTCGTTGTCACACTTACCGTAAAATCTTCACATATTTCTGATCTTCCGCCGCCTCGACTGACCTACGGAGAATGTTATGCTCATAAACTCAGTCTGTAACATGATTACACCAAGTTCTTGCATTGTCCTTGGTAATATCATCATTTGATCGACTCATCTCGCTAAAATTTGACATCTTAGTTCAGATGGCCACGTTATCCTGCAGTGTTCCTCTGAATCGCTGGACATGTATATAACCGGCAATTGAGACCACGAAGCTCGCGGGCCGCTTGGCTTATGACTGGGTATGATGCCCACCTACCTACCAGTCTGCAGTATGTAAGAGAGTGTGGAGGACCAAGCATCCCCTGGCGTTTCCCGTACAGGCGGCAGTGGTGCTTGGAACCCTCGCGACTCCTCCTTATATAAGCATTATCAGTCCATGCTATATCACCCCAACCCTTGTGTAGGAGGGAGTTTGTAACACTACTGACCCGCTATCGCTTCAGAAGGACTCCTGATAAGCATCGAGATTATCCTGCAGAAACGTTGTGCATTTGTTGACCGCGAGACCGAAGATCAAAGTTGATATCAAACTATTTCTTCTTTATTTCTGAAAATCTTTACTTGGAAATTCTGAAGCGATATTCGTGGTGGCAGTTTTATCAGAATATAGTGCTAATGGTAGATTAATATTCTAGGATAGTTCCAGAATGACTAGTTTTAGAGATGAAACTGCCACATTAGATTTAACATGGTAAACATGACTGGGATAATACTATCATGAACTAAGATGAGTCACATACGGTGTCCCACCAAGCTGTTCCTACCCACACCACAACAGCACCACACGACCATTCCACTTGTTCACTTTTGTTAACATCTTCAGGTGAGCGATACACCACGTTGTGTAAGCCGTGCGCTGATTGGTTCAGTGAGTGTTACGTAACGGCCCTGCTTCCATGGGCTGTGTGATTGACTGATGGCCTGAGACAGGTCAGCTTTACTACATTTTACAACGAAATACGCGTCAGGTTGACGGTTGGAAAGCTCCCGTAGTCCGGTTCAGATCCCCGTACACAACAGTCCTTTCAGTACAGTTATTTCCTTGGGTATTTACAAGGAATGTTCGTGTACCACATTCCCTCGTAAGTTAACACGTGAACCTTGATGTTTGTGTTCGGTGGTCGCCAGGGCCGTCGCCGAAATCGGAATCTTCCCATCTTCAGTGAATATTTTGTTACCACTGAAAACTACTCCCATTTTCTTTTTTTTATCATTGTAACCGTCCGTGACCGCATTTTCTGTCTAAAAGTATCTCGAGTTCCCCATTATCATGAACAGTAACCGCCCCCTCCCCCTCTCTCCCCTTCTTTTCATGTTAATAAGTCTCACTCCCCACCACCACCACCACCACTTTTGTCAGCACCAGAACAGACCCCATCACCCACACCCCCGGGCGGACTCGCCGCCTCCTGTAGTGAGTGACCACACACTCACACTGGCACACAGGCAGTCATGTCTGAGCCACCAGCCCAGCCAGCCACTGCCGGGCCAACAGATGATTCACCGCCACAGAGTAAAGACACCCAGAAGGTACACCTCGCTACAGCTGTCGTGGGAAATAAGACGTATATAAATTTCTCCTTAAACTTTCCATAAACCTGTGTAACCCAAGTGGTAGACGTGTCTTCTTCCGTGTGTTACTATCGTGTTAGTGTTGTGTCAAGTTGTGGTGACTTGTTGATCATGTTATTCCTTTTTCCTTTTTGAATTCGTTGTAAATATTAAGTACTTTTGACATACAACGATATAGTCAGTCTTGCATTGTCTTTAATTGTGATCATGTTTGTAATGAGATCCTCTTCCAGCAGTAATGTCTGACACATGACAATACCTTAATTCTCTCTTTAAATAACCCTTAAATTGCACGTGGCCATTGGTAAACAACACACCTTAATGGTTCCCAAGGCTAATGACCATCCCGGGCACCGGCGTCACTCCCTACACCTCCGTCACGTCTCATCATTTTAATGGGAAAGTTTCATTTGTATTACTGATTACGTTCAAGGGAATTCCTTCCTTATTACATTCCAGGGAATTCCTTCCTGATTACATTCAAGGGGATTCCTTATTGACTACATTCCAGGGAATTCCTTATTGATTACGTTCCAAGGAATTCCTTGTTTATGTTTCATGTTTGTAAATACAGAACTTGACCACTAGTACGAAGTGTGGTGAAGCTAAAACCCTTCAGGTTGTCACCTCGATCATTGAAATCAGAGGATTTGTGAGACGTGGGACGTAGTATGGAGGGAGTTGTGGGCGAGGGTTGGTGCTCGGTGTAATACCAAGATAACGGAGTAAAGTTATACCTGAAGTATTGTGTGGAGCAACCAACTGACTTGAATGTCTCCACCTCTACAGCACCTTACCTGCACCTACCCCTCCACATCCCACCCTGCTGACGAGCAAGGGATGTCCTCCGAGTACTCTGAGGAGGAGGAGGAGGAGGAGGAGGAGAGTTGGGCAGGAGGATTAGACATGATGAATCTACGGGTAAGGCGAGGCTGGTGTCACCTGTGCTGTTATCGGTACCAAACCTTACGAGTCACAGCTTCAGTAGATCATGCAATATGATATTTATTTTTTTTTTTTTTGTACGTTGCTTCGAGGTTTTTGTCATTGGATTAATCTTATTTTCCATTTTTGTACTTTTTTTTTTGTATATAATGACTTCGCGCAAGTGTGTGGCGTCAAGCAGGTGACTATAGATAACCAGGAATACATGCAGGGATTAGCGGTACGATGTTCATAGGTGCACCAAAGAACGTTACCCGCGGTAGATTTTTCGTAGTGGCTGCCTCTCTACCCTCCTCCCTCATACATGTTTCCCCACCTCCCTGGTACCCACGCGAGCTGCAAGACCTTCCTTTGTGAAGTCATTTACCCAGCACACACTCCCAGGTGACGCTAGTTCTAACACCTATGTATGCATCCTTGCTATCTAGCGTAACACCTGTCATTGTTGTCCATGAGTGTACGTTTAAGACATTAGGTATTATAAGTGTACACATACCGGCACTCACCCCTTCGTTCACCTGTTGCTTCAGATGATCATTATAAAGAGTACATCTTCATTTTACAGTTTCATGACAATCGTGAAAGACTTGGTTCAGTCGCTTGCTGATTTTGGTAACCCCACCCAGCCAGGGGTAAGAGTCTCGGTTGAACGATGGTGAGAGTTGCTGTAGGTAACATCAAGCATCTTGTTTATGTTTGAGGCTGCAGTTGATTGCCCTCGTCAGCGGTAGGTACGGGTGTCTAATACAGTCCCCAGGATGACTTTCCAAAGTTATTATGATCACTTGTCATGTGTCTCAGTGTTTACACTACAGCCTTAGCTCTGACAAAGATGCCATTACAATGACATTTCTTCTGTCTTCTTTCCAAATATGTATCATTGATGGCGTCCGACTTTTGGGTTGTATCGTATCTAACCAGTACCTGTGTGACGTTAATCTAACCATTAACGGTTAACCCCCAGTTCTTAACTCTCTTGACTATATATCATTCAGCAGTCGCAAGATAGTAGTAACCACCTTAGCTCATGCTGCTTCAAGACATAGAGCAGTTCTCTTGGAATGATTTAATATCTTTCAGTGTAAACTCAGCTATTTCAGTCATAGCATATTTAAGATCGTACACCAGATGATAAACCACCATCATCTTGTTTTCCTCAACAGACGAGGAAAGATTCTTTGGAAGCCAAGAATCCCAATCCTGAGGGCAATCCCGGTAACCCTCACCCTAAAAATCCGAAGAATCCCAAAGCTAATCCAGAACCTGAAAATCCAAAAGATTCTAAAAATCCAAAACGGGACGTAAACGTAGGTACCTCTGTAGCTACACCTCCTTCATGGTTCTAACCCGGTGACCCTCAGCCTTATGATCCACCGTGGCCTCCTAAAGTTCTCATAGTTTTCTTCTGGATACAACTGAGGAAAACTATGGGAAACCCGGCATATCACGAGTGCAATACAGTTACATGTGAAATACCCAGAAAAGGATCATATTTCTGAAGCGCCGCACCAACTGTACATAACACGATAAACAAGCTAATCCCAGGTTGTGTTATCATCGGTTTGTTTACGTTGAGAGCGTCACAGCCACCATTGGACGATGATGCTAACGCTTTCCTGATAGGCCAACACATGGGTTCATTATGTCCTTGTAAGCATTATTGATGAACAAAAATCATGGTCGATGAAATTCATTAATACTGGTTACAGTTTTTTTCGGCTAACACAGTAGACCACCAAGATCTTATTTAATGTCATGGAACAGGACGAAGAGTTGATGAACAGTAACACTTCTAATGTTCGCATTTTATTTATTTTTTCCTTCGTTTAGCTCGAATACTGCATTTTTTCACCTCAAACGTCAGTCATTTCTGTTGTATGGTACACTTTTAAGTACCAAACCATTAAACATTAATACGTGTCCCACTTGTTTGTTCCGTACGTTTTTTGTTTTGTTTTTCGTTTTAGTTTTTTGTGAGAGAGAAATAAACTCCTAAGTTGATTATATTTTAGAAGTTCGTACCGGTGACCAAATACAATTATATTATAACATTTTAGGAACCTTGTCTTGTCTTTAGGCAATAAGGTCTCAGTTGATCCTCTAGTGTATCTGGAGATGTCTTAACTACAGCAATTGAATGATTAGTGAAAGAAATTTGGGTCATTTGACGTATAGGTCGGGAAGAATGTTGTGTAGGGAGGACGAAAAAGTAGCAAGCCCGGGAAATGGTGTCTATCTGTTGGTTTTGGGGTATGTTCTGTGTTTTCTATTGCTCTTTGGTTGTGAGCTCTGACTTATTAAGGCAGGTGAAAATTCTTGTATCAAGAGGGCTTCCATGTTCTTTAGTGTCCTTTTGTTGAGTTGATTTTCTTATTTTGGTGTGTCTTCTTCGGTCGTCTCTGGTTAGTTTCCTCCATTGAGTGCTGCTGGAGCATAAACTGATCTGGAGCGCCCTCTCTTTGGTCCATTGTTGATTTCGTAGATAGTGAGGCAGTGGAGAAACCAACATAGTCTCTGTTTCAAGGCCTACATTTTTCATCAGTGCATGAATATGTGTAGATCACAGTGGTTTTCCTATATGAACTGAGGTTCTGGGTCAGGTTGATTTTCATAATTGTGCTCATCTTCATGTTCTTAGTTATCAACTTTGTCCTGACTATTGATAAATATGACGTACTGACTGTTTATCTGACAAAGTACCCTCTCGTTTTTTATATAAGAAAAAGACATTAGATCTGAAGGTATAGTTGGGCGACAATTCTAACATGGGTGTTCGAGCTAGAGTTACAAAAGAGCCGTGTCAAATTTACTTCTTCATCTCGGCTTCTACATTGTTGTTGGTTTCCAGTGTTGTTGCATTGTCGATGTTCCTGGTTGAGAGTTTCTTAATTTATTAGTTCTTAAAGGCTTCTCTAATCACAGTTAATGTGAACTCGTGCGTCATTCTACCTTTACAGCCATCAGCAGCTCACAGTCAAAGATATATAGAATGCATGAAACGACTCAGAGCAAATAGGAAGACGCGATTTCCCGGGCTCGCTACTTTTTCGTCCTCCCGACACAACAAAACACCCCAATCTTTGCTTTACTTCTCTCAGGACTATAAGTCTAGTGATAACATGTTTGGTCCTGTAATTACCTTGAACACCCCTAATGATTCGAAAAAGAATTTCGATCGTTGGTTATAACTTGGCGTTTATTGAAATGTTGACCCTTGACGATCGATAGACCTAAAGCCCAAACAACCAGCTAACCCGTCTATCAGTCATCCTCCTCTCACGGTGATAGATACACTTCCAGAAATCGTAGAGGATCACAAAATGACATACTTTTGCTCAAAAGATGGCGTAAGGTTCATGAAATATTACAATACAATTTTATACGTTGTGTGTTGTGATCTCTGACATGGAAATAACAGAAGGGTTTGTTTTCAGTCTTCTACAATAAATCAAACCATCTATTAGTAGTATTAGTTGAACAACTAGGAAGCTCATTAATGCTATATGTAATATATACACTGCTTCTGTAGTCCAGCTGATATATTTCTATGTTATTCAGCAGTCGCAGGATAGTAGTAACCTCTTTAGCTGTTGCTGATTTAGAACTTGGATTAGTTTAATATCTTTCAGTTCAAGGACAGTTGTTTGAGTCGTAGATTAAGATCTTAAAAGTGACATAATGGGATTTGATATTTGGATTATGTTTATCTAAAGGTTATCTACAACGCCAAAATTTTTTGAGAGTATAGGATGCCTGATTAGATAGATTGGTGGAGAGAAGATTAATTAGAGTACCACTTGATTATGTAAGTTATGAATAATTGGTATATAACAAATCAAGGAAAAATATCTGAATCATTTTCTATTTCCTGTTCTCTGAGATGTGTTTTGAATGGACAGGACTATGGAGAAGAGGAAAATGTGAAGTTCACTTGTCATGAAAATACATAAAAATCACCAAAATCGAAAAAAACTTATGTTCAGAAAATTTCCGTATGGGGCGATATTCGTATAAATTTTAGTGTAATTTCAGATATTACCGTTTCATTATATGTACGTCTACAGAAGACTGTTCTAGACGTTGTCATGTGAAAGTCAGTGTAGCTATTACTGAAGTTCCGGAAAAAAATTGAAAATAATATTCATGAATCCTTATTCAAGAACAATCCAAATATCTTTGCATTTAACGCTCGCATGAACACCATTGCCTAAACCGTATCTGTGAAAATATATAAGAATGACCCTTTTTTTTCGTAGTATGTGAAAATAAGGATGTTACGCCTAACAAAAGCTAGTTCCAGTTATGAACGATATGTTTTTGATGTTTCTGAGCGATTTCCACTAAAACGTAACCTCGTAACGTCTTTCATTATAAATGCTTTATCCACTTACAAGTTATCTTTTGTCGCAAGTTGCCACGAGAGAAAACATTATTTCGTATAGATTTCTATATATTCTAAGTGTACACTGTCGAATGGTATCCGTTATCGGTATCCGCAAGTTAACAGTGGAGCGACCTTAAACTCCACTTTTACTTTCTGTGGGCAACGCGCGCGTATGTGTGTGCGTGTGTGTGTGTGTGTTATTTCCTATTTGTAGTGTGGGAAGAGTGTTTTTAACACTCGTGGAGCCCCATCTTTGCGCGCGTTTGTGTGTGTATGTATGTGTGTGCTTGAGAGATATGTTTACCCACGTTTTCCCAGGTTAGGTTCGGTTGGGCAGGGGCGTATGGGAGACGCGTAACCCGAACGTGGTACCAGCAGTTTAATTCTTATGCTACCGGGAAAGATTGAACGTCTATTTTGCTATGATTGAAGGATTAGCATTAATCAACGAATGATAATAATGTCAGATGAAGGATCGAGTGCCGCTTACACACTAGGAGATTCTATAGATATGTTTCTCTATTGTTGAAATGATATGCAGTGGTTTGGGCTGTTGTCCAGCCACTTTGTCTGTCAACTCCGTCGTATCTATACGACCTGTTTAGCGTCTGATAACCTCTCGTTATGAAATCTAGGCTATGGATATCGTTTCTGGGTGAGTTTGGATCTCTCCTCTTCCCATTTCCAAGTTTGTGGTAACCCTCACACGGTAGGTTATGCGTTATAAGAGTTCTCTCGATGTGTTGTAACCGGATGGTTGTGTGTGGTAGTGAAACATGGTTGTGCGAAGTCGGCAGTGGTGTTGGCAACAGAGAAAACGGTAATGTCATTTTGCCGTATCTTTCGCCACTTTAGGTTTTAAGTTAGTTCTGTGGTGTTGCTGGTGTAACCAGATGGTTGTGTGTGGTAGAGGCATGGCTGTGGGGAAGGTGGTGGTCGTATTGTTTGCAAAGCTGAGGCAACTCAGAGCACAGGGGCGTAATAGTAGCGATGAGGTGTGAGGAATTTACACAGACTTGTTGCCTGAATCAGTGGAAGGTAACATACGTTGAGGTGAGGATGGTTAAGAACTATACAATTCGACTCCCCAAAAGAGGGAACATTATCTTTTTGAACTTTATATTTTCCATATCCTTCGCTAAAGATCTCGATCCAACATCCATAAGCATTTGAAGAGGCATTGAATAGATCTAAATCTTGATTTACCTTTATTGTGAATAGGTTAATAAGGTACTCGATTCTATTGTAGACAAAAGTCCAGTTGATAAGATTCGAGTAAGGAAACGAAACGGTTCGTTCTTTTAGTTCTTTAAACACCTTGATCCAACATCCATAAATATTTGACGAGGTATTGAATATATCTAAATCTTGATTTATCTTCAGTATAAATAGGTTGATAAGGTACTCTATTCTACTGTAGACAAAAGTCCACTTAATAAGATTCGAGTAAGGAAACGAAACGGTTCGATCTTTTAGCTCGACTCTTTGATTCCTTTATTTCTTTTTCTTTTTTTTTTTTCATAACTGCCAGACTCCACCATTGTGATGTTTTACAGGCGAGACAGCCTACGTGGCGCGGAAGGGCTGCCCCGCACCTCGCGAGTGTTGTCGGTACCTAGAGCATTCTGGGAAATTCGAGGCCTGTTGTAACACCTACGGCTGCTGCCCCGACTGTGACGATATATACGTCTATAGAGGTAAGACCAAAGCTTGACCATGTCTCACTTTAAGGTTCATATCGCACTGATTTTATAGTCGTTTGAAGCACTTAGCTGCAGTGAGGGAGTGTTATTTTTTTTTTTTCCCACCCCAGTGGGATTTATTCTGACGTCTATTGTGCAGGTCACGGCCCTTATGAAGTACGGCAGGACTGTGTGGGCGCTTACGAGTGTTGCCTCCACCCCTTCCTCTCTGAGGAGTTCCACAAGTGCTGTTTTGAACACGGATGTTGTCCCTTGTGTGGCAGTGTGGCAGACGGTAGGTGGTAGTGGTGGGTATAGCCACGACAGAAGGTGGGGTTGATCATCCACTAACGAGCACGAAAAGAGGGTCGGACCCTACTATTGGGTATGAGGTAGACTAGGGTTGAACACCACTAGGAGGCAGGGAGTGTTAACCCACAGAGAGAGAGAGAGAGAGGAAACAGACGCAAAAGTTGAATGACGCCTTCAAGAGCCGACGCATTGGGATGTCATTATCGAAAGCCAATACGTCTACGAAAAATCGGCAAAGTCTGGAAACTTTTTGTGGACAAATAATGATCAATTCTCCTTGTAACTCTCTCTCTCTCTCTCCTTCAACACGTCTGTCGCTCGTCATGTGCAGCTTTGGGAGTATACCTGAGGAGGTCTGTAAACAGAAGACCCGATGGTCTATGACGAGGTTATGTGCTATAGCAGTGGTAATATTCATGGTGTGGTACCATTGCCACTAATGGTACCAGAGAGCCCTGAAAATGGTGCTTGTAAAGTTTACATTTTGTGGTATCGGGAAAATGTTTTTATTTTTGTAATCTAGGGATTAGCAGTTGTCAAAAAAGCAAATAGTGAGCAAGGAAATGCTCTCTAGCTAATAATTTGTGGACGTAATGACTATTCTTTTTTAATGTCCCAATAAGGGAAAGTAGGAGTTAGGTATACATTTTTTCCTATTTTTCTATTTTCATTTTGTAAGATTATATCACAGTATTGTTGACTAAAATTCCTTTAGCAGACATCAAAATGCTCATTTCCTTCACAGGTTTACGAACACCATTATTGTATATTGTTTTTACTAATAATTTCTATGGGGAAATGTCATTTCAGGGAAAAAAGTGGGGATTCAAGTAGTTGATGAAGTTGTCCAGAGAATTCACCTAAAGATATAGTTTGAAAAGCTTTACCCTAGAGGGAAAGTAACAATCTCCTTACTTTTACTTTTTCACTCTGACTTCATTTCACAGCCTGATTTACAGGCCAGACTTCCTTCACCCCTGCACAGAATGACTGTAAGGGATCTGTCCTTGTGCGAACCTGCGTGGCTGTGACATAATTTTAAGTTCTTCAACACATACACACGAAGCACTGTCAACCATCCGAGACGTTTTACATTAACCATATAACAGTGAAGCGTAGTGCTGGCTGGTACTGAACATGTAAAGTTTTAGACAAATGTAAATGTTGCGTGATGTAAACAGGTTCCTCTTTTGAGGATGTTACTCTTAACTTCTATGTAGACCTTTAGATGTTAACTAGAGTAAGTTAATCTTTACTGAGTTTGATGTATATGTGAATTCGTAAATGCATCCTGGAGTAGATTGTTCCGTTGATATATACTTTAACGTTAATTTTGAGCATTTAAATTGGTCTTTGCAGATGAATAGTCGAGTCGACTCTTTGACAGAGATGCAGGGTGCTCCTTATGCATGTAAAGTTCAGCGTTTTTTTTTTTTAATTCTTTTTTTTAAATGTGTCCAGGTTCAAGGTTGCTCTATAGCTGTATACATATATTCTTTAAACGTTTCTACGTTTTCTTTGAAATGTGTCTAGGTTTCAGAGTGTATAGCTATGCCAATATATATATTCATATATATAATATATATATATTTACATATAATTTTTTTCTATAAACGTTTCTACGTTTTCATGTAAACGTGTCCAGGTTCAGCGTGTTCTATACCTCGTATATAAATATCTTTTTAAAAACGTTTCTCTACGTTTTCTCATGATGCAGGATGTTACTTCAACAACGTCATGTACTCGTGGAGAAGCGTGGTGCTGGCCTTACCCAGGTGCTGTTTGGAACTCGTGTGTGGGGTTAAGCTGAGCGACGCGTCGCCTCCCTACCTCACAGCTGTCATCGTACCCATTGCCTACCCTCCAACTAGCGAAGGTCAGACACCCAGGTTCACCTAACTCGAATCTCACTGCTCCATGTGAAGGTCAAGAGGCGCCACTAAAGACACACTGTATTTCACTGTTGTTCACTGTGCAGGCCAGAGCTATATAGTTAAACCTGACTGTCTGGATGTGATTAACTACGCAGTCTCTTAACTGCACAAGTTAGATTGTTGGCCTGTGTGATGTATGTGGGTGACAGAAGATGTTCTTTGATAGATATTGCACAGGGTAACATTTCGCACAGGGCAAAAATTCGCACAGGGCAACAATTCACACAGGGCAACAATTGGCACAGGGCAACATTTCTCGTGGGGTAACATTTCGCACAAGGCAACATCTCGCACAGGGTAACATTTCACACAGGGTAACATTTCGCACAGGGCAACATCTTGCCCCGTTTAGCTGAGACTATGCAGTTATTTTTTTGCATTCATGCGTTCAGGTTCTAAGTGTGTACCCTCGGCTTGCACAGCTAATCAAAAGCCTGCACAGCTAATTAAAAGCCTGCACAGCTGATTAAAGCAGAGTGGAGAAGCTGTTCGTCTGTAGCAGCCCTTAAGCATGTAACTTCTAGCGAGTAGTGAACAAGATTACTGGAGAGTTGTTTTTATCAGTCCGTGAGACTTTCTTGATGCTAAAGCTGGTGTTACTTATCTATTCAAGATAAGAATTTTGTTTATTTCTCTTTGAGAGTTGGTTAATTTTGCTTGCTTTGCTCGTAGTGCTGTTCGACAGAAGTAAACTTGGTGTTTTAATGTTGAGGTGAATATGAGGTGAATTTTGTACTGATGTTGGGATTATTAATAAGTTGATGAAGATATCTAAATCGAAAGTGAACATTGAACTTTAGATTGTGACTACTAATCTGTTCATCAGGATTTTAGAACAGTTGAACTGTTATTAGGATCATGTATTTGTTCTAGGGACTTGTTCATAGTTCACTAGATCTTAAATTGTTTATCATATGAGTGAGAAGTTTGAAATAGATTCCGCCGAAGGTAGACACTATTACACCCGTAAAAATCTGAAATTATAGATCCGAAGCAGCTAATAATTGTAGATCCGAAGCATCCAATGATAGATCCGAAGCAGCTAATGATTGTAGATCCGAAGCATTCAATGATAGATCCGAAGCAGCTTCATCCTTCTATCTTGTCCTGTATGTATGAGACGTGCAGTCCCTGGGATCCGAGGCTGTCTCGAGCTTTGCTTCGCCGAGGTGAGACACAGGTCTCGATACTGCTTCGAACAAGATCGTACCGGCCATTTCGGAACACAGGGGCAAATACTGCCTCTGTGTCTTTAATTTTCAACCACTGATAAAAATACTGTCATGATTATAGTCGTTGGGCTTTTAA
>JAUUDZ010445210.1:0-12917 GCA_032361705.1 Panulirus versicolor
AGAGAGAGAGAGAGAGAGAGAGAGAGAGAGAGAGAGAGAGAAGAAAAGAGAGAGATAGGGAGAGAGAGAGAGAGAGACAGAATAAAAGAGAGAGAGAGAAAGAGAAAAACTGATAGATAGACAGATAGATAGATAGAGACAGACAGACAGATAGATGGAAGCGATAGATATATTCATACTTGATCGATATTTATCGAAGAAAATAAAAAGGTAAGAATTACTAGAAATCGATATACAAGACCTTGCTTCCTTCCTGAACCTTCCAGTCATTACATACCCCACCCTCCCGTGCCTGGTCGTCATGATACATAATGACAGGCAGCCATGGCTGATGATTATCTATCATCTCTTCGCATTACTATTACACGGAGAATCTCTTATCATAACGTCGCAGATAAAGAAATAAGCACTGTATTATCATTATTGTCGTGTTACCCTTTGTATTCAACTACCATTAGTGTTATCTTACCCTCTGTAATCTATTAACATTAATGTTATCTTATGCTCTGTAATTAACTATCATTAATGTTATCTTACCCTCTGTGATCAACTATCATTAATGTTATCTTACGCTCTGTATCATCATTAACGTTTTCTTACCCTCTGTAATCAACTATCATTAATGTTATCTTACCCTTTGTGATCAGTTATCATTAATGTTATCTTATGCTCTGCAATCAACTATCATTAATGTTATCTTACCCTCTGTAATCAATTATCATTAATGTTATCTTACGCTCTGTATCATTAATGTTTTCTTACCCTCTGTAATCAACTATCATTAATGTTATCTTACCCTTTGTGATCAATTATCATTAATGTTATCTTACGCTCTGTATCAACATCATTAATATTATTTTACCCTCTGTAATCAACTATCATTATTGCTATCTTACCCTCTGTAATCAACAATAATTAATGTTATCTGCTGTAATCAGTAATCATTAATTTCATCTTATTCTCTGTAGTCAACAATCATTATCATCATCTCTCTCTGTAATCAACAATCGTTATTTTTACCTCACCATCTGTAATGAACCATCATTCATGCTGTTCTCCTTCCCTCTGTAATCATCAATCATACAAGTTATCATCTCACCTTCTGTATTCAACAATATCCATCTCAGATTTTATGCCCAACAAATCTTGAGAAATCTGTAACACCTAAAACAATTTTTAGATATACAAAGTCAGCTGGGAATCTAGAGCCATCTGGGACCTTAGATTCAGCTGGGACATGAAAGTTAGGTGGGACCTTCAGAGTCAACTGGGATCTTAAGAGTCAGCTGGGTTCTTGGAAACAGTTATGATCTCTGACTCAGCCAGGAACAGTCATCTGTGACCATAGAGTCAGCTAGGATCGTAGAGTCAGCTAGGGTCTTACAGACACCCTGAATCGTAAAGACAGCTGGGACCTTTGACTCAGCTGGGACCTTAGACTCATCTGTGACAGAGTCAGCTAGGATCTTAAGAGTCAGCTGGGATCCTAAAACCATCTGGGACTTTTAAGTCAGCTAGAATCTTAAGAATCAGCAAGGAACTTAGAGAGTTATCAAAGAAATTCGTTGTAAGTCCATAACTCATAGACAGAGATGAATGGAAGTTAACTGGCTGTCCACCTAACCCATCTTGGTGACCCATCCTTGACCAGACCTATCCCTGTGAGAGGAACACTTCTCCATCTTTGCTCTGACAATACACAAGCACGTAACCCTTAGGTTAGATGCTCTTACAGTTCACAACAATCTAGCTAAAAATTGTCGAGATTTTAGAGAAATCGAAAAAGGTAAATCCCTCCCAACTTCATCCACCTAAGGTCCGGTGTTGGCTCTACCTAAGGTCCGGCAATGGTCCTTCTCCAAGGGGTAACACCAACACCACCTTCCTCAGGAGGCAGCACCAGACACACGATTCCCTTACCACATGTGTTCCCTCTTTACCCAGGACACTAAGGACGTGCAGCAGCAGCAGCAGCAACAACAACAGCTTCCCTGCCCAAGCGTAGTTGTGACTGGCCATGAGGGTGCTGGCGACCCTGCTACTGTCAGCGGTGCTGCTGGAGTTGGCTGACGGAGGCTGGCTCGAGACCTTCTCCGGTGAGTTCTTACAAAGTCGTCAGTAACGAGGGAACACAGGCCGAGAAACGTGGGTTAGAGATGACTGATGGATGGCTGTGGAACACTCCCATTACTACTGATGAGTTGGTGTGAGCAGACGCTCGGGGAGGAGGAGAGTTGTAGTACACTTTCCCTACAGGTGGTGATGACCAGAGCAGCACATGCGGCCACTACAGTGCGTGTGTGTGTGTGTGTGTGTGTGTGTGTGTGTCACGATGGAGGATGCGAACATTTCCTGGACTTGTTCTTTACGTCAGTAATTATTTCAAAAGTTTCCTAGTTTAGTAGTAACCTTAAGTTCTGGACAACCTTCATTAAGTGACCTTACCATATATAAATTTTTAAAGTCATGATTACGTCAAGTCATCCCCCTCCTCTCCTTACTAACCAGGCGTCATCCCTACAGAACAGCTGTGCGGCACGGAGATTCGATGCTACACCAAGACATACGGCTGTGCTGTACTACTCAACGTCTATAACTTGCAGAGTACCATGCTCAGCTACCTCAGTTACTGCCGCTCCTTGCTGGGCTCCAGCTCCCTGCGTCAGACGCAGCTCACAAATGGTCAGTCATCCCTCACACGCCTCTCCCACCACCTCTTACTTCCTCCTGTCTCACTATCTTCCTCCATTTCATCTGGTCATCCTCCTCCCTCACTACTCTGTCGCTTCCTCTTCCGTGCTTCCTTCCTTACCGTTGCTGTTCTTCCTCTTCATTCGTCCACTCTCATTCAGTGCCTCTCATCCGACACATCCTCTCTTCCTCATTCTCTTCCTCCCCAAAACTGTTCCAGCGTCACTTGCCTGACTCGTGTCAGTCCTCTCCTTCCTGTGTCTTCCTTCATGTTTTTACAGCCTGTCCAAGACAGATCTCAGGGTTGCACCAACAGTCTAGCTGAATTTGTACTATACTTTCCAAGCTCATCAGCTTAAATTTCCTTTAAAATTTTTCTAAATATTTTCCAAATGACTTCTTCCAGTTTTTTTATGAAAGGAAAATCCCTGGGAAGGTGCATCATAAAATTCAGGTACATATTAATAGACGTTATCGCTGAGGTCAGCGGATAAGAATACTGTCCACGTATCTCCTGCCTGTCCTAGAAGGCGACTAAGAGGGGCGGGAGTAAGTGGGCTGGAAATCCCCCTCCTGTATTTTTTTTCCATAGAAAGGAACTGATGAAGGCAAATGGAGCCAAATGGGGATTAAATTCTCTAAGGCCCAGTCATTAGTTCCGGACACCACCTCGCTCAAGCGGGAAATAGCGAACACGTATGAAAGATAAATATAAATGAAAAAGTATGAAAGAATAACTAAGTTACGTCAGCCACCTGTGAGTTTCTAAGTGAACGAAGAAAAAAAAAAGTTGAACTCTGTCCTAACTTAGAACATAAAGTAATTAACTTAAAAAATCACCGTAACCAATCAACGTACATGTGTGTGTGTAAGCCAAAGGTCCAGCAGTGGCTAACCTCAGGAGAGACAAAGAGGACAACTGCCAAGGTCCACCTTACTTTAAGAGGCCACCAATGTTTGCATTCTTCAATTTGCCACAATTTTTGTTAATCGTATCATCAAGTTTGTACTGGAAACACTTTCACTGTAGTTGCAGGGACAGAACAATGTGAAACAAATCTAAAATAGCCGATTCTTTTTTTACTGATCATCCAGCTTAAGCCTTTATGCCACCCCAGTTGACTCACTCACCCTAACAACCCTACGGCCACCCCTCGTCCCAGGCCTAGGGACTAGAGGCGACGGAATACAGAGTTCAAACACTTTCACGGAAATCTATTTTCAAGATTTTTACTCTGATTATGTGATGAAATTTAAGGCATTAATTCAGTAGGGGGGAAAATGACGACTCTCCAACTTTTAAAGTTACTTCCAGCCAAGCTAACTTGGTTCTCGTCTCCCACAGCTGCTAAACTAACTAACATTTAGCTAGGTTAAAACTTTCTCAATCTCCACACACGGTATACTAGTTCACTTTCAGCCGAGCTCTGGTGATTCCATCCTACTGCACGTAACTTCCTTCAAAGCAACTAGGTTCTGACGAAGCTAACTTCGTACCCGTCTCCTACAGGCAATAGACGATGGAATTCCGTCCAGGTAGCCTAACCCTCTTCCACCCGAGTCGACTCTGTTCTAGTCCCTCTGAATCCAGACCGACTCTCAATGTGTCAGACTCGATTCCAATCTTCACAAGATCTATAAGGAGATGCTAACTTGTCCTTCTCTCCCGCAGATGATCTGTTCGACGTTATGAACGGCGTTCATGGTGACCAACTGCCTCAGTGCGTCCTGGTCCAGATGGGTGTGGTGAGTTTACCTGTTTTCTTCTCAATCTAATGAGTATGGTGAGTTTACCTGTGTACCTCCTTACCTGATGGGTGTTTTGAGTTTACCTCTGTACTTTCCTATCGAATGGGTGTGGTCAGTTTACGTATGTACTTTCCTGGATAGTTTATCTGTGTACTTTCCATTCTGATGGGTGTGGCGAGTTTACCTGTGTATTTCCTTACCTGATGGGTGTGGTGAGTTCACCTGTGTACTTCCCTACCGAGTGAGGCGAGTTTATCTTTTATTTAACATGATGCGTGGGGCGAGTTTATCAGTGTAAATCTCTATTTAATGGATGTAGTCAGTTTACCTGTGCTTTCCTGTCCGATGGGTGTAGTGAGTATACCTGTATACTTCCCTATTTGATGGGTGTGGTGTACCCATGTATGTCCCTACCTCATGTTTGACGCGAGTTTACCTCTGTACTTCCCTATTTGATGGGTGATGCGTTTACTTGCGTATGTCCCTTTCTGATGAGCACGGCGAGTTTACCAATATACTTCCCTATCTGAAGGTGTGGTAAGCTTATCTGTGTACTTCTCTACCTGATGAGTGTGGTGAGTTTACCTGTGTTCTTCTCTATCTAATGGGTGTGATCAGTTTACCTGTGTGTTTCCTTATCTGATGGGTGTTTGCCTGTATATTTCCCAATCGGATGGGTGTGGCGGGTTTACATTTGTACTTCTGTATTCCAAGGGTGTAGTGAATCTATGTGTGCTTTGCTATCTAGCGGGTAAAATGAGTTTACTTGTATACTTCCCTATCTGGTGGGTGTGGTGAGTTTACCTTTGTATCTCCCTATCTGATAGGTGTGGTGGTTTTAACTATGTCCTTATCTGAAGCGAGTTTACCTATTTCCTTTCCAATCTGATGGGTGTAGTGAGTTTGCCTATGTACTTTCCATCTGATGGATTTGATAACCTAACCCACGTACATCCCTATATGATACGTTTGTTGAGTTTACCTGTGTACTTCCTTATCTGATGTATGAGGTGAGTTTACCTGTGTGCTTTCCTGATTGGTGTGGTGAGTTTACCTGTGTATATCCCTATCTGATGGGAGTGGTGAGTTTGCAAGTGTAATTTTCATTTTGTTGGATGTAGAGTTTACTTGTATATTTCCTTATCTGATGGGTGTAGTGGGTTTACGAGTGTACTTTCCTATCTGATAGCTGAGGTTAGTTTACCTGTGTACTTCCCTATCTGCTGGGTGTGGCTAATTCACCTGTGTATTTCCTAATCTAACGGGTGTCGTCGATAATCTCCCAGTCTTCTAATTAGCTGTCTTCTTCAATCCCCGTATATTTCTCTTAACCTCCCACCGCTTTCTCTTGTCCTCTTCCAAATCACACGCACTCCCTCCTTGCAAATACTGACCATATACCTCGCTAATCCGTCTTCTTTGTGCCCCAACCTCAGTCCAAAGCTCAAAGTCCTGGTTATAAAGTTTCGACTCATTGTTGCTCATAGGTAATAAAGGAAACCTCTCCGTTTGCACCTGTCTAATGGTTTTTCTGTTTCAAAGGGATGTCTATCACTGATCCATACGAGTGTTCACCTATACATCTTCCTGCTCATGGAATTTGGCCACTACATCCGAGGAATGTCTATGACAACAATGCATTTATTACAGAAGAATGGAGAGAGAGAGAGAGTGAGAGAGAGAGAGAGAGAGAGAGAGAGAGAGAGAGAGAGACCGACCGGCATACCCATTTCTCTTCTTCAACCCCCAGGTGACCAACGGCGAGGTGAACAAAGCAGCGCTGTACCTGACGTTGGCGAGGACCGTCATCAGCAGTGATCCAACCAAGCAGAACGCCTTCTTAGACACTGTCAGCACCTGCCCCGCCCCCGTCAAGAGCCAGGTAAGGGGGTCTGGTACTCTGATTGCAAGACACACACACACACACACATATCTACACAAACTTATATGCACCCATTCAACCTCAGACGTTCACAGACTGAGGAGCTTTTACAACACACAGCCTTAAGCCACACAAAAACTTACGTGCATATATACACACCAACTTACACACATAAACAGTATATATCTGTACATAATGTATACTTAGACGTCATGAATCCCACACAAGCATGTTATCCCAAGATTTCCGACAACAAGATAATCACAAGGAAAATTTCCACTTTGTTTTGGTTACTTTCCCTTTGGTGCGATCAGTGAGGAGTAGGGACGGAGGGAATTTATGCTGTGCTATCCGCAAGGGTCAATGAGATATCAAGTGGCAACGCACTCAGCATCATCATACAATCCACAGACCATCAACAGACAAACATCAACCCATTAACAACCAATATACAGATCAAAACAAACCATCCACAGAAATTCAGCTCTCCAATCAACCATCCATTAACATCCTACTGGCAATAACCACTCCAACACACCATCAGACAAACCATCACCGACAAATAAAGGCACAAAAGTTATTAGCTTTAACTAAGAGTACTCTTCCTCAGCAGCTGCCAGCCTTCATCGCCTGTGTGATCCAGGGATGCGTCGAATCCGTATAGTCACGAGGTGCATCGGGTTCCTGTGGACCGGGGGTGATTCAATGCCCCACCTCCCCCAAGCCCCTTTTGCTACCACCGTCACTACCATCCACCATCACCTTCGTTACATCTAGATCTCTCCATCACCTTACTGCAGGATCCAGACTTTGCACTCTCTAGGTGCAGTAGAATGACCTACCAAATTGTTGCTGCTTGCTTCGCTGACTGTTCATTTCATCTCGATTTCAGAATAATCTACTTAAAAAAAATACTGTAACTGTACTTATATATCGGCAGTCCTGCCACTATCAAGACTGCAATCAATACGAATCAATCTTCAATAACCTTCCTTGTCTGTGCCTTCGTAGTGATGAGGTAATCATTTCAATCATAATCAAGTGTTGATCATGTCATGACCGTGGCGTTCTGTGGGTAACACTCCAATCACGATATAACTAAGTATAACATCCAATGTTACTCTCGCTTATGTGAATATCTTCAGGCATATGTGTTTTCCAATCCCCCTTCAATATCATGTATAAAAAATAAGTCAAAATATGTGAGTATGCATATCAAATGATAAGATCATTCAAATCTGTTTACTACAAAGCTCAACTAGATTTCTTGCTGCATATTTCTGTGGACTTCAGGCTTAATGAAGTGAATATCTCGAGACTTGTCGCATATTTACATCAACACGTAAAAAGCATTTCATCCTCCGTTCACCTGGTTAAAAAATGGATCAAATTCTAGCGCCATGTGTCCCCACAGCAAACCGGGGATCCTGCTCTAGATGCAGTAATTACGGCTCCTGGTGAGCTCAGGCAGTGTTAAAAAACAAACTCATCAGCAATACAGTGATGTCGATAACAACAACAAAATACGGATATCCCAATACAAAACGATATCAGTATTTGATCCCATTAGAACGGTGCCAACTGTAGTGCAAAGTGGTACAAAATTGATCATTCCCACCATACTCTCCCACACACATACCGTAATCAATAAAGATCTTTAAAAAATATTTTTCCAGACAGAAGGGATAAGAAACCTTTGGACACAAAGGTTGGACACCACCAGTAGTGGTGTGGGCGGCAGGCAAGGAGGAGGACGTTTGGGAAGCCTGGGGTCAAGGCTGAAGGAACAACACTGTGATCATACGTTCAGGAGGAAGGGGGGCGACTTCTACCCCGCCCTTTCTTACCAACACCCATTTTCGAAAGGTAGATGAGCCGCCTCAAATACCCTGAGATCATTCACCTTATTTCCACTTTTTCTACATTCCCACCTTATTTCTTTTTTGGTCCCCGATGAAGATTTCTGCCCATGACTAAAACCTTTGAAACAGCAAAACAAAGGAGCTGAAATCTGTGTGTAATTAGGGAGAGAAGTGACAGCACGTCTGTGCGTGTGAGAGCGTCCTGATCCCGAGACAGCGGCGCCAGGGGCCAGCTGGGTCGTCTTGTCTGCGTTTCGTGCAGCGAGGGTGGCCTGAGGTGGTGATAGGCTGATGGGATCATCATCTCACCACCAGGTAACCAAGCTTTACTGTACGACTCTGCTCTTGTCTGACTCGCCCACACGAGGTGAGACAGAGGAACCAGGTATCACTAAAATAACAGACATGGGGCGCCATCTCCACAGTTAAACGATCCTTCAAGTCATTCGTTAGCCAGAACGATGTAGTGTACTACCATCGGCAGTACATGTAGCAGACAAACTACGACTACATTCTTTGATATTCTCTTACTTTATATCACAAGTAAACTACTTGTTTGATAGTTAGGGTCAACCCCCCATCAAAGCAATATAAAAAAAAAAAATTGGAAACCAGATCAAAACGAAACGTTAAAACTGCCTTTAAAATACTTGATCGATCAAACTTATTACATGTCAACAAGGCCTTGAGAAACTACATTACAGCATAACACACGTAGTAATAAAGTCTGTGATAATGGTGTCTATGTATGAACAGTTTAAACATTGGATAATACTGTTATTACCTTTCCCTTATCCTACCTGGATGACCTTCAGTCCTTCTGGAACCTTATCACATCTTACCTTATGTTCTACACAACAACGGCGGAGAAGGTGGTCTTGGCAGAGTACATTAGCAAGTACACATTAATAAATCATTAAATAAATCAAAGGGGAGGTAAAAAGTCATGTGGGGTGACATCAGGTCTTGTGGGGTGATATACCATGAATCAGGGAGATGACAAAGATCAGGTAGGGGGTGACATCGTGGCAGGATGTTGACGTTCGATCATGGAGGATGACGTTCTCTGGTCTGCCAAATGAGCAAGAGATGATGATGCTACACAACGTGTAGGGTGACGAGAGACCATGTGGGATAACACAGGACCATGTGATGTGACAGCACACTGAGTGAGGGTGACACTAGGCCTCGAGGAGTTACAACAGTGTGTGTATGTTGACCCATGACAACTCTAGCAGGCAGGTGACACGCCATGTGAGGTAACGATAGACGTTCTGGAGGTATGACTAGCGTTACAGGGTTACGGGAGAGCCATTGAAGATGACGACCACTCTTGCCGTTCAGTAACAAACTATGTGGGGTAACAGACCAAGTGGAAGGCACCTGACCAAGGGAGTCTGCAACTTTCCTCATACCAACTAATCCTCGTGAGTCATTTAAAATGTCCTGTTTAACTCGCGTTTAACTCCTTCAATTAGGCAAAGTAATTGAGTTTTAGCAACATAGAGGAAAAGGAAATATCAAAATGGGATCTTCAGCGACTGAATTGCAACAACTAGCTGCAAAAAATCAATACTGAGAAAACAACGTGCAAAACATAAGATGGTCCATTCATTTTCTTTTTGGATATATTGGACCAACAGCTGAATTAAGAACCAATGGTTGTGTAGTAGACTCGTCCGCAGAGTTGTCGAGTGCCACGTACACACAAAGTGCAACTGGATCCGTCACCTGACGAATCATCAGCCTGAGGTGGTGTTTGGTATACCAGATATGTCACTTCCTTCACCCAAGGGACTATATACATGCCTGCTTCAAGATGACAGCCCTACGACCTTCTACCACCAGACGAATGTTGGGAGGATTCTAGAGTACGAGGGGGTGGGGTGTGTGTTTACAGTACTCACGTGGTATTGTCGGCAGCGAGGGTGTAGCCATGCTGGCAGAGGCAGGAGTCTCCGGTATCCTTGCAAGCGTAAGAGCAGCCCAGGTTGCCACAGTCTATCATCTCACACTCGGCCTCGTCTGTTGAGAGACTCGCTCATAACTCATCCAAACAGCACCAGGGGGCAGACAAGATACTTTATCCGACTGAAGGTTGGTACTATAGTTCAATGTCCCCTAAACCAGAACTGATGATGCTGTTGTTCAACACTCCTGAACCAGAATTGTTACTGTTGTTCAATATTCCTGAACTAGAACAGTTATTGTTCAACATTCCTGAACCAGAATTGTTATTGTTGTTCAATATTCCTGAACTAGAACAGTTATCATTCAACATTCCTGAACTAAAACTCCTATTATTCAACATTCACTTACCAAAACTGCTATGGATGAACATCCTGAACCGAAAGACTCAACATAATGTACATCGATGTTTGAATGTTCATATTAATGGTCATCAGGAAAATATGACAACCTCTTCACCTGAGATTCTAACTGTAATCATATGTGACTCATTTATTAATCAAACTAGTGTTAATTAGTTAAGGTTCACATCACTATGACGGACCCTCACCATGACTACAACTGTCACTTCGTATAATGTTTATTATACTCGTACCTACAACTCACCGTCACCCAGCGGTAACCCTCACACGGACTACAACTCACCGTCACCCAGCAGACAGTCGTGGTGACCGTCACACGGGCTACAACTCACCGTCACCCAGCAGACAGTCGTGGTGACCGTCACACAGGCGGCTCCAGGGAATGCAGGCGAAGGAGGAGCAGGTGTAGTGGTCGGGGTCGCAGGTGACGGGGCAGTTGGCTTCGTCGGAGCCGTCGGGGCAGTCGGTGGTGCCGTCACACTGCCACTCAGGCGCGATGCACCGCGGTGGGCAGGGAAGGTACCCCGGCAGGCACTCCTCCTCCATCTGAGGGAGGAAGGTGGGGTGTTAGCAGGGCACGTCCTGGCCATCATGAGCAGTAATAACGGGGTACTACTGCATGTGGGTAAGGTGGCACTAAACTGCCCTCTGAGAGGTGGGGTAATATCAGCGAGCCCCAGGCCTGTAGTACCTTTCTGGCCTTGTGGTACTTCCCCTGGGCTCGTGGTACCTCCCCTGGGATCGTGGTACCTCCCCTGGGATCGTGGTACCTCCCCTGGGCTCGTGGTACCTCCCCTGGGCCCGTGGTACCTCCCTGGGCTCGTGGTACTTCCCCTGGGGTCGTGGTACTTCCCCTGGGGTCGTGGTACCTCCCTTGGGCTCGGTGTACCTCCCCTGGGCTCGTGGTACCTCCCCTGGGGTCGTGGTACCTCCCCTGGGGTCGTGGTACCTCCCCTGGCCTTACGGGCGCTTCCCTTGGGCTTGAGGTGACTCACCTCCCTCCTTCCACTGCCTTTCACAGGGCGACTACTTCTCCTGCCCTTATGTTCTTATCAACAATAGTGTCCCCTTCCCTACCAGTGTCCCCCTCACGTACCCATGTCCTTTCACCTACCAGTGTTTCCCAACCTACCAGTGTTCTCCCACCTGCCCGTGTCCACCCACCTGCCAGTCTCCTCCCACCTATAAGTGTCCCCTCACCTACCAGTGTCCCCTCACCAGTGTCTTCCCATTTACCATTGTCCCCTCACCAGTGTCGTCCCCCTACCAGTGTCCCCTTACCAGCGTCCTCCCGCCCACTAGTGTCCTCCCACTACCAGTGTCCTCCCACCTATAAGTGTCCCCTTACCAGTGTCTTCCCACTTACCAATGTCCCCTCACCAGTGTCCTCCCCCTACACGTGTCCCCTCACAAGTGTCCTCCCACCTACCATTGTCCCCCCATCTACCAGTGTCCTCTCACCAGTGTCCCCTTACAAGTATCCTCCCACCTACCAGTGTCCTCTCACCAGTGTCCCCCGACCTACCAGTGTCCTCTCACCAGTGTCCCCCCCACCTACCAGTGTCCCCTCACCAGTGTCCTCCCATCA
Source organism: Panulirus versicolor (assembly GCA_032361705.1). Lineage (NCBI taxonomy): Eukaryota > Metazoa > Arthropoda > Malacostraca > Decapoda > Palinuridae > Panulirus > Panulirus versicolor. The sequence goes on from JAUUDZ010445210.1 coordinate 12,103, forward strand.
CCTCCCAGTGTCCCTTCACCAGTGCCTTCCCACCTACCAGTGTCCCATCACCAGCGTCCCCCCACATACTAGTGTCCCCTGACTTACCGGGGTGACTCTGGACGTCTCTGGGCAGTTGACCTCGTCTTCTCCACCCTCGCAGTCATTCCCTCCGTCACACACCCACCGCACGTCGATACACATCCCAGACTCACACCTGCGGCAGATAGACGGTGTCAGCCCATGATCTTCCATTACCTGTATACTGAGGTGGGTGAGCGGAGTATATGGTGGTACATCAGCGTGTGGACGAACCACTTACTTTATCAAGTAACTGATGACATGAAGAGCAATTACGTATGTAATCTTAATACAAATTGATGTGTGAAGTGTGACATACCAGAGAGGAGAGAGGAGAGAGAGAGAGAGAGAGAGAGAGAGAGACTTAGTATAGCATGCAGCACAAGACCAATTTTATTTCGAAAAACCATTTACCTCTCACACGGAAATCTACATCAACTTTAATTATCGAATTCATGGCCTGTGTCTTAGCCCTGAGAAATATATGTGATAAATGAAATGTCCTGTAGAAAATCAGTGTAACACAAGCTTCACCGACCGTATGATACCTTAACTGTATGTTGTACATTCACACGATCTGTTATAGTCTGAGAGGACAACAGTGAACTAATCTAAACGGCTGAACAAACAAGAACTATAAACTTTCAACAAACTCCTCCCAAGAACCCTTCAACACACCCTTCCCCCTGAAACACCATCAACAAACCCCTGAAGTTCAGTTCCTGAAACCCATCCTGCAGTCGGCACTGAAGGTG
>JAUUDZ010445221.1:0-12916 GCA_032361705.1 Panulirus versicolor
AGGGTTGAATCTACATATAATACAAGAAATAACGAGTGCAAGGTAACAAAATCACATTAATCGGGTACAAACACTCGTTAACTCTTAACATTCTATCTTCCACATTCTACATTCCAGGTAAGATTTCTAACCAGACCTCTTTCCCTTATGACAATTTGACTATAGAAACATGGTGCGAGACATTTATTCATTGGGCAATTCTATGACAAAATATGATACATCGTTACACTCAGACCTGACGCGACATAGTATAACAGCTTACAATCTAGGGCAGCGGTGGCTACGGGTTTGAGACAAGGAACCTGTTTCTGGGCCCGTGACTGCAGAAGGAATCAGAGCTGGATGTTGCCAAGATCGTCGGAGATGTTTGTCCGACAAGGGCCTTTGCCTGTTGGCGGTCCGTTCCCCGATTTCGTCTTGATTTATTCTCACCTGGGAGGTGGGAATTCCCTTACAGTCTGCAGTAGGTGTCCCATATGATTTCTTTGAATCCTCTGAAGTGAAGCCGCTGGTAGTACGTGGTCTTCCTCACTGAAATCAGGGACTCTTTCGCGGAGACTTTGTGTCACTTCACAGTCCAGCAAGTAGTGTTCCAGTGGGTGCGTTGACGGCTCCTGGCAGAAGACGCAGCTCTTAATGACGCCGTCAGTTCTTTGCCAGCTGCATTGGTACCTCCGTCGTAGACGATGTAGATTGACAAGGGTATTCCTGCTCATATCTTTGTCGTTATATGGTGGCTCCAATGACGTGGCCACCATGTACCACTTGACAGACATGGATCCGGCATTGTAGGAGTCCAGGAGATTCTTTTTGATGCGGAGCCTTGCTGCTTTTTGTAGCTGGTCCTTCATTTGTTGCAGGCCCACTGGAACGTGCACCTGGATGTTACTGATGCGTGTAGCTGTTTTAGCTGCCTCGTCTGGTGTCTCGTTTCCCTCGATCCCCACGTGACTGGGGATCCAGTGTATGGTGACGGAACGTCCCTGTCGCTGCAGCTCTTGGAGTTGGGCGAGGATCGAGGTGACAAGCTTGATTTTGTCCTTTGGGCGGCTGTGTCGCAGCGGTTGCATTGATATAACTCGAGTTCGTGTGTATTATCACGGGCTTCGAGTGCGAGGTGGCTGCATGTTCCAGGGCTTTGGAGATGAAATGAATGACTTCTCTCCTCAGAACATACAATATCCCCTAGAAAGTGGGATTCGGACCGGTAACAGGTGCGTGAAAACTGGGGCCGTTGCAAACTAGGCTAGATACCCAAAAAGGTAAGTGATCCTGAACCTCATAACGGGAGGTCCAATTGGGTTCCACATTGCTTGACATGCCTATACCATTAACAGGGTGAGTTGCTTGGTCGGCGCTAAAAAGAGTTTGCGCCAAACATCTCAATCAGCCTAAGAGTCATTCATTTCACTTATTTTGAGAGATTCTGGCGAGCCTAGTGCCTGGATACAACCACCATGTGACACTTATCACTCATTCTCTTGTAAGGGTACGTCCACACTGTCGAACAGTGTCCGTCAGACAAACACTGTTACCATATCATAAGGCGAAGCAGGATGGCGTCATTAGCGTCGAAACGAGGGAAGTTGATAAAGCAACAAACAGTGGTACTATATGAAGTTGTATACCACAGCTTCTACTCTGTTCACCAAGCAAAGATGGGCAGACAATGTTCCAAGCTGATGTACGCTAGCAACACACAGGTATTCAAGTCAGTGTTAGTGTGGACTTGGGCGACAGGTGGTTGTTGCCAGCGTCTAGTGCGGTACATCATTACCATGGTGCACAAGAAGATTAAAAACAAAACCAAGAAAATTGCACTATGCAGCATGATAATTGCTACACTATGCGAGGACAAGGAGGTGACAAGAAGGGAATGGTGCAAGAACTGGTTACAAAAACGAAGCGAAAGGGGAAGCCATGCAACTATTTTACATGAACTGCGAACTGGGTATGAATCAGACTTCACAAACTATATGCGGATGGACCCAAACAGCTTCTACGACTTAATGGAGAAGGTAAAACCTTTTATAACGGAGCAGGGCACCTGTATGAGAGAGAGCATTTCACCAGAAGCACGTCTAGGGGCAACGTTGATTTACCTTTCCACCGGGTGCTCCTACACTTCCCTTCAATACAGAACAAGAATATCTAAACAGAGTCTGTCTACAATTATTCCTGATACGTGCCAAACCATCTATGATGTCCTTAAGGATCCATACTAAAGGTAAGCAATGCTTCTTTGTGGCAGATTAAAGGCAGGTAATAAAAATGACATGCATAATGTGAAGGACAGGCCTACTATTGAGCACAGACATCGCTGAGGAAGCACAGGTCATCGAAACACCATAACGTGGGGGGTGTAAATTTCGTCAGCACCAACCCCCGACTTCTTTGATTTCTCCAATTTGCGTAGCTCTCTCCCGAATTGACTACGAATGGATTCTATTTTCTTCTTCACTTCAGAAGTAAAGACAGATAATCCACTTTTCTGAAGTTCTGCAGTTATATTATTAATTGCCGGTACGCGTTTGTTTCTGTCTTTGTAAACTTCTGCCCTGACGTTCCATAAGCATGGGTTCTGCCGGTATAGTTCGATTAACAACAGGGTCTCTCTTCTATCCCAATGGCAGCTTTTCTCCATAACAGACGTCCGGCTAGCCATGTTGACAGGGCAGGTGAGAACTAATCAACAAACAGACTCAGAAAATCCGGTAACCAAGTAACTTTGTTCATCGTGTGCCTGGCAGTATCGTATACTTCCACGCCTCTGTCCCACCAGACAGTGTCCGAAGTTCCGATACTACGAACATGGATAGTGTCCGGCACACCTCTAGGTGCTCGCTTCTGACGTCATCAGCGACCCTTTCCGCTTTCCAGCGTTAACTGGTAACAGTGTTTGTCCGACGGACATTGTTCGACCGTGTGGACGCACCCTAACAAATGCTTCTTCAAACCAATGATTGAAATACACGAATTTAAATCACGTGACCATCTTGATATAAGCCAAGCATCCTCCTCCACTGCGTGAGCTAACGAGCTCAATGTCATAGTTAACTATAATCATCAGCCATAGTTCCAGGGCTGATGAGCACACAATTTTAAACTGGTCTAATCAGAATCTATGCATCTTCAGTAATGGACATACTTCAGTGAAGCATTCCATTCCAAAATATAATTTAGCATGTAATGGTAACCGTCTCTACGTATCATACATCAAGATAGTTCCCCTTAAAACTAAAAGTTCATACGCAATTCTCACTGGTACCGGTCTGTCACCACTTAAAAAGCTTTGTTCTATATTACTTAGTTGTATGGCCACCAATATCCATGTTTGTCTGGACAAGTGGTAGGAATAACCAAGTCTGTGTTGCTGGACAAGCGGTATGCGTTTCAATTTCCTCGGATTACTAAACCGTGCAATACTTAAGCTCATCTAACGCTTTTAAAGGAACTCATGGAAGAAGAGAAAATTTCGAGAATGGGTTTTACATCGGTACAAACCTTCCAGATAAATCTTCAATCTACCTGGCATAAGCGAGATCTTTATAAAGTTAAAGGAAATTTTACTGAACTGCAATCATAAACGTACACTAAAGCCAAGAATTTCAGGCATAAATCAATATAAAAAGCCATCAGTTTAATAATGGATTAAAAATTTACAAAAATCACATTCGCAAAGCAAACTACATACTATAAGAAAAATAGATTTAGTGAAATTACGGAAGGAGAAAAACCAGCACATGTATAACCTTTAAATGTTTCAAGACTTCTCTTCATACGACCTTACCTAAACCAATTTCTTTCGTGAAACTTCATTAACATCTACATTGAATTTCCTAGCGTGACAAAACCATTAAACCAGCATTGACGAATGTAAATATACCAAGTACTTCACGTTCAATTTGTTCCAAGAAATATTTACCTGTTACATCAGCAACCAGCATGGGTTTCGGCAATAGCCGACGTGATGCCAACCAACACGGACATTCCACTCGCTTTGACTATTACAGTAATAACAAATCTTCGCCTCCTTGCACTCGATCTTGTGTTCCTCTTCTCATATCTTCAATCATTTGACAAAACCTTTATCACATTTGGTAATCGCGAACAAACGATGACAGTATATCACTACGCTTAAAGAGAACGCTACGCAGACATGATACCTGCAAGCTTAATTGTCTCTAACCTTCTGGCCACAAACTAGGGTCCCAAGTGGACCAACAGCGTCGCCTAATGACGAAGGGACTCTAGCTGCACCAATCATCGACCAGAATGATGTGTTTACATTGGCTGGGCTACAACGACTGCTCTAGCTATCCGTTAGTTGTGATACAAACACATGGTGGTAAGGTAAAACATGATTTTTTTTTCACTTACAACATAGAGAATGAAACCAAAGAAGATATATACATTGAGGTCGGTTATACAGATCTCAAGTAATCGAAAATGTTTGGAAAAATAAGACAATCTTCCATCAGAACAACATGGTTGTCAACGCCTGAACTAGCCAGCCAGCCAGCCTGCCTGCCGCGTGCTGACTAACACTTCGATAAGAATGGTAAACCATTAGCATGATTTATAACATTGAAGAATGTATATCTTATCTATATAATTCATTGTCTGGGCATCCAAATGTAAGAATAGGAAAGCGTCTCAACGAGTTTTTAAATAGAAAAAATTTAACTTTGTTGTTGGTATGAGTCTATGTCACATTCCCAGCTGAAGCAAACCCCGACGGTGTCTCGGGTCAGTACCGTCCTTCACAGTGAAGCATTGACGGCAAGCCTGCCTGGCCCTTATTGTACCTGGTCATTAATCCAGCTATGAGCCTTGCTTCAAGTCCACTAAAGGACCTTGCTGTGAGCTTTGCTTCAAGTTCAGTCAAGATCCTGTAATGAACGTTGTTACAGCTTCGTCCAAAATACATCTGACTCATTCGTTAAAACTCTTAGAATATGTTCGCTTTGTTAGTACGTGAGCTTCTATGAATACGCGCTTCTGCGCGTGCATGGGGAGCCACGCGCACACGTTTGATTTCCAGAGATCATGTGCGTAAAATGTGCTCATGTAGTACAATGTGCCTAATTGGTATTTTCATTGCCTCTCTGCTTTACGCATGCGTGTGTGATAACCTGTTTGTACGGTATGAGGACATAGTTTCAGATCTGAGGGGCGGCCACACCTCTACGTATGAAGAGATTTTCACCGGGAGGGCCTAGCTAGTAGATGCTACTTTCTCCATCCAACTCTCTCTCTCTCTCTCTCTCTCTCCCAAAAAAAAGAAAGATCACCAAATGATAATTCGTCTTCCTCATACATACTTACATGTATACAAACAAAGACACCCAACGGAACAAACACAATACAAGAATAGAAAAGAATTCACACACAAAGACACAAACTTACATGCATATGTACATATGCACATAACATAAAAACACATACGAACGCACAAACGTACATTCCTACACATGTATCTAGAAACTAACCGATGCCCATACACAAGTAAACATAAAAACAAACATGTCACACAAAAACACAAATTAACACATTCACTCATATACAGACGCATAAATCTACTCATAGATTTATGCGTCTGTTTGAAACAAACAGACAGACCAACTACACACACACACACACACACACATACATATTCAAACACCACCGGTTTCCGTGGTGTAGTGTTTAGCGATATTGACTATGGATCACCACGCACCCGCCTGTGGCTGGGCCAGCATGCGTTCGAATTCTAGGCGCGACAGTCATTCCACACTCAACCCAGATATTCATCCTTCCCTTGGGGAAGGTCGGTAAATGGGTGCCTGGCTCAAGCTGGGGTGTGTGTATGTGTTTATAATACACAGAGTGAAATTCATGACACATATACAAGGTTGATAGACGGAAGAGAGAGAGAGAGAGAGAGAGAGAGAGAGAGAGAGAGAGAGAGAGAGAGAGAGAGAGAGAGAGAGACTCACTACTGCTTTAGTGTTCGTATCAGAACTTTCATGTGGCAAGATGATGGAGATATATAACAAGAAGTGTTGGTATGTTTCTCTTTTTTCTTTTGTGTTAAGTTTACATGAAGGCCTTGTCGTGGTTATGATGGTGTTGTACGTGGTGTAGCTGGTGTTCTCTGTGTGGCTGGAGTTGTCGTCGTTGTGCTGGTGTTGTGCGTGGTGTAACTGATGTTCTTGGTGTGGCTGGCGTTGCTGTGGTGTAGCTGGAGTTGTTCGTGGTGAGACGCGTGTTGTTCGTCGTGTGGATGAAGTTGCCCGTGCTGAGGCCTGTTTTGTCCGTAGTGTGGATGGCGTTATTCGTGCTGCTAATGTTTGTGGTGAGGCTGGTGTTATCCGTGTTGCTAGTGGAGTTGTTCGTGGTGAGGTTGGTGTTGTCCGTCTTGTGGTTGGTGTTATCCGAAGCCAAGGAAACCACATATTAGACTTTACAGTTGCCTATCCTGGCATGATATGGAGATAATACTTGAACTAAACCAAAAAAAAAAAGTTAAAATACGCAAGGCAGAAATGAAACCACGGCAATGTTTGGGAAGATAAAGGAAAGATAAGATTACAAACATAGTGACGAGACAAGTAACCGGGACACCAACGACACTAGAAGATGTATACGGGAAAAAATTAAGATGTTTCAGGTAAACTGAACGAATGAACTTGAAGGCTACTTAATCGTACTTAACAGTCAGTATCAGAGACTCCAAGTAGGTGCCGAGGATAGAGCTAATTGTAAGGCCTTCAAATGACAGGGGACAGGTTTAGGCGTGGCCGTGTTGTTTGACGAATATTGCAATATTCTGCAACAGCATTACGTAGTTTAACCAAAAGTCCAATTCAATATTAGATGCTGAATATTCTGGACAAGGCTACGACTGCATACAGCAACTTGGCATCCAGGTTATATACAACTTCACTTTGACTAATGACATCAGAGTCAGAAAGATGTACCTCTCATTAACTTGCTTTGAGTTTAGATTATTTCCTTAAAAATCTCGAAAATATTCGAAGTATTTACGCTGTGATTATAAGGCTCTAAGAGCCTTAATCAAGCTGAGTGCTTCGTGACACACAACACAAAAAAACTGGGTCTTACTCATTCCTATTGTTGTGTTATTAGATTTTTTAATGTTAATAGAGAACCTCAGTGTGCGACATTCTTGGCCATCAAGGTTGATTGCATATATTTAAGATTTTCTTGACGAATCGTTAAATGAAATGTAGTAGTTGTAGTGGCCATGAGATAAGGGAACTAAGCTTCGTAAGCAATCTTACATCTTTGTTTTTATTTGACGTATATGCACATTTAGTGGACTTTAAACGTTTCATCAACAGGCTTCTTCATGGTCTGTGGTGGACCAGCTAATGAGGTTATCGGTCCAGCAAGTCAGGCGAGCCTGGAGGTGTGACAAATCTTGCAAAGGAGAAAAGTTTTTCTCCATAACATCACAAGTCTGCCGTTAGCTTAACCATGCAGTTTTGGACTGCAGCGATCAGTGAGAGCAATGATACCACGAGAATCTTTCTGGCCTAATAATTACCAGAACAAGACACCAGCAGAATTTGTTGTGTTCATTTATGGTACAAGGAGTGTCTGACCGGTCTCATTTGGACAAGGTATGAAGTTTAAATATTCTAACAAAACTAATGACATAAAACTTTAAAGTTATAAGAGATATCTAGGGCCACCCAGTAACGAAATAAAGTTAAAGGCCTGGCTAGTAACACTGCTATATTCAGCTACCCATTTATATCGTAGTATTATGAGGACATTGGTATTTTTGGGCATAGAAGTTTTGAATGTGCAACTACTGTTATATTTAGTTATTCAGCACGTAAGAGGGAAAGATGATATTGTAGCTGATGCATTGACCCGCATGCCCGCTAGTCATGAATCAACCTGAGGGATGACTCATGCCATTTTGAGAAGGGGGGGTCTTATGTATTTCCTCTTATGAACATCCCTCAAAGGAAATGTCCTTTTTTGTTTTGTAGTGCTCTTTGATATGCAATTTCGTTTTCTCTTCTAGATTCGAAGAATGTTATGAGTTTCCATTCTATTATCATGTCATGGACTTTTTGTTATATAAGTTATTATTAAAGTACTGTAAGAATTATAGTTATTACTTTTATATAAAAACAAGGCTTTTATGTTTAAAGTACTGTAAGAATCATAGTTATGACTTTTATACAAAAACAAGGCTTTTATTTTTAAAGAATGATTCTGAGGGCTGAAGCTGAATTCTTAAAACGCAGATTTGCTGTCTCTGCTCGTTGATTGTTAGTTGCTTACACGTGAGCACTGGTTTCTCTGTATAATCAGGTTGTATTTGCCCTTTTTGTCGTCATCTGTCCTTGATTAATTGCCATATATAAAAAATTAGGGTCTAAACATTATGTACAGAAGGAAAGAGACCAGTATCTATGAGTACATGTAAATTTCACATTTAATTAGAATGAATGTTTCGCTGGCTAGTCCGCCACAGCGAATGTCTTGGATGATATTCATTTACCTGTTTCAATTGAATTATCATCATTTCAATCTATGTTCCTTAGGACATTACGTATTTGCAGTCCAGAGTTTATTGATGATGAGTTTGAGAAGATATATTCTATTGGATCTAAGTTAAAGTACCCTAGATCTTTCATTGATAAATCCCTTAAGTTAGCAAAGAAATCATTTTATGGAGTTGAGCCCAAATCTCCAATTGACACCAAGAATCTTTTAGTTCTCTCTTTTATTAATAATTTTACATTACTTCCCATGTTGCTTAAATCCTTAAATGTAAATGCTGCCTTCAGCAACAATGATACCATAAAGAATATCTTAATCAGGAACTCACCAGAAAATTCTCCTGGATGCATCTATAAAGTGCCATGTCGAAATTGTGATAAGTTGTATGTTGGGCAGATTGGTAAGGATCTTTCTGTTAGACTTAAGCAACTTCAATATAGTATAAGAACAGGGCAAGAATCAAATGCCTTGTTTAATCACGTTAAAAATTATGATCATTGTATTGACTAGAGTAATGCCATCTCAGTTATTAACTCTAACACAAGTACCACGAGAAATATTGAATCTTCTATTATTGAATACACAAAGAATTATAACCTTAATATTAGTGAAGGTCTATACAAATTGGATAACTTTATTTTTGAAAAAATTTGTAAACAATTCACCTTCTTGTCCACATAATAATACGTTAGTTGTCTGTCTTGGACAATTACATTTCTACCTAATGGTGTCCTAGCTTCGTCTTTTCGTTGTATATCAACTGACCGTTATATTTCTCTCTTGTGTCTCCCCTGATGATGTGATTATTATTAGGGAATTAGGTAATTCGGTTTTCCAAGTCGTCTTGTTCTTACCGTACATAAGAAGATGATCCTACTCTGCTCCTCACAGACTCCTTACAGCGGTGTGGAATCTATACCTATTTCATAATTCTCCTTAACGGTTTTTCGTAACCTAATCATCGGTATGGAATCAAATATCATTTTAAGGACTTTATACGTCAAACTTTCATGGATGTATATGGTACTTTTGAATCTTCTTACTAAATCCATATTACTCCTGACCCGACAGTAGCTCTGTTTCTCTATCGTATTTTTCAGGTGCGCTGAGGGTAAATAAGATAAAGGAATTGGCCTCGTGATAAAGACGACCTCTTGTGCCAGCAGTCGGGGCATACCATCGGAAGATATCTGATGTGAAGCGAATGACTAAGACAAACTTCAGACTGGGATAAGTTTTCGTTGGCACTTTGTGCGATATTTCCCTCTGAGCGAACGTCACTGGGAGTGACAGAGCGTGTGGACGAGTGGCTCGTTTATTGAAATTGTCCCATCAGTAGATGCTGAGTGTAGGTACACAGCTCATCTTCCCCCACTTGTAGCGCTCCTCACTGTGAAAACGGTGCGTGGGAGACGCTTAGGAGACGGGAGGAAATGGGGAGATGTCGGTGGAATCTAGGAAACATGAAGAGGGGCGGGGGGTAAATGGGGGAGTTTTGGAGGTGAATGGGAAGAGGGGAGCTTAAAGTGGAAAGACTTGGAGAATCTTGGAGTGGAGAAGACACGAAGAGGATTGTTTGGGGCTGAAGACGTGGAGACCCGTGTTGGAGGGGATGGCGGTGCTACGGGTGGCTGGAGTGAGGTTAATAACGTAAGGTGGTGTGGCTAGACGCCAGGGGGTCCAGGGATGGACAGGAAACGTATGGGTGACTTAACAGGGCTCGGAGGAGGTGTTGGGAGAGTGAGTGAGAGAGAGAGAGAGAGAGAGAGAGAGAGAGAGAGAGAGAGAGAGAGAGGTATATAAGCATTATATGAGAAGAGGAGAGTAAGTTACATGTGAAGGTAGAGGAGAGACATGACTGCCATGGTTTGTATCCCTCGGACCAGGCAGGACCATGGGAGAAGCACCACTCCCACTGGTGATCAGCTGATGTCAAGTCTCCTCACTGCAATGCCACTGTCTCTACCACTGACGCTTGAATGTGTCTACATGATGTGACACCTTCAGTCTCTCTTGAACGCACAGATCTCTTAAATAATATCGTGTTTCTCCTCCTACTTCTGCAATAATAATCCGTGATACCGGGTCCTCATGGAAGTGTTTCCCATTCATGACTTCGTCACTACGCAGTGTTTCTCATCCTGCCTTTACCGTTGTCCATGGCTCCAGGGCTTTAGAGATTCTGTAGTCTCTCAACGAACCCATTTAGGCTTCTGATCTCCTCCGTTCTCACAAACAGCCTCGAACGGACGCAATGGCCGGTTTGTTACTTGTTTGCCCATTGTATACCTTTGTATACGCTACCGTGTCTTCCATAGTGTGCCGCTTCCATTGTCCCTGGCGCTTGATACTAGCCGCTCTATAGCTCATCCTCACAATACGTTCCTTCCACAGTATTGTTACTGTTGTCGCCTTCTCTGGCGGTAGCTGGTTCTGAGTGATGGACTGAATAGCCTGGGGATCGCCACCTCTCACCACACTACACCACCAGGTTGTCCACCACTATCTCCAACACGCCCTCCACCACGCTACAGATATACACACAATGCCGTAGTCATCCTTGGCAATTACCAGTTTCACCAAACGCTAAATTTCACCTGCCATCTACCATACTCACAAAAATGATCATCACACTTAGCGCCTTTTGTGTAGCCACTCACATCAAGGTGCACCATTTTATCACCATTATGTCGTCTCTCAATGTTTCTGTCACCATATTCACCACTAATCACCCACACTTGTCGTCTTGTACATGACCCACTACCACGGATGTCATTGATGTCTACCACTCTCAACACCATGCCCACTACCGCTTAACACCATTCTCACCACTCGTACTCCCAAACCCCTTCTCTGGACACCATTCTTACCATCAGATGCACCACGATCTCCACTTCAAGTACATCACGTCCTCTATCACCCGCCATTAACCCTCCCCTCACTGACATGTCCCCTCAATATATCACCAACCACAACCAGTACCAACCACTAAGTTCGCCACTGTGATAACCAATAGTTCACAGCACACTGGCAACTACAACACCACCATTTACTTTATTAAGGTAACAGTCAGCAACACTATAATCTCACGTAACCATCCACCGAATATTCAGCAATACTTAAAGAACACATTAACACTCGGGGAAACTCAGCAACACCTTGGGAAAATAGGACACCCAAGGAACGCCCCTCAAGCAATAAGCAACAAAATTTCATTAGCTCCCGAGAAAACGAGGCAACACCATTGGATCATATACATAACCCAGAAAACACTAGAAAATAGTCAAAGAGCATTCAGTCAGACACATGGCTCCCTCAGGAACACCCGCGGAACTCAATGCCACATGAAGAACACACTGCAACACATAATAGGTAATTAGCAACACAAAGAAAACATTCAACTCACGGAGCACAGCACGCAGAAATACACAAGGAGCTTTTTGCTAATAAACTCTCTTTTTCTTTTCTCTTTTTTTGCTTCTCTCTTCTCTCAAATGCACCGTTTTCTTTGCAATCATTCCATCCCGGATGTCGTTAATAGAAAGACACTTTTCCCTGGTCAACAATGGTGTCCATCAAGGCTCTGTCTTATCGCCTAAGCTCTTTTCTTTCTCTAAATAAGTCTTTCCTCTTTAACTTTTAATCCTTTTTCACTCTTATGATCTACTTTGCATACTTGGACTCACCTTCCCACCCTTTCTAAATCAGAAACTTGCTCTTTTTCTCGCACTGAACAGAATTTCTTCCTAAATTTGGACCTAAACAGCAACGCAGGATGGGAAGCGGTACCGTGGTATAGTTCAACAGAGCATAAACAATTTCTTCCTATACCGTTTTCTAAGTCGGTTATCTTCTGATAAATTTTCAACCAATGCAGTTTAACCCTTCAATATCATCAACATGTTTGGCTTAGCCTTATCCTCCGGTACATCCTTGAATCCCCCACATAATGGACATTGCAAAATTATTTTCCAAGCGCTGGAGGCAATACATAAGTCCTGAGATCAACTCTTCCACATCGAGTTACTCAGAGTTACGTATATATACCGACCACACAGAACCAACAGTCCAAAGAGGTGGTCTTGTCTCAAGACCATTTACGAAATACAAAAAATTGCCGTCCCTTCAAAAGCAGTAGATGAAAAGAACAGCAAAGTAAAGGCTCTTTCTCAACCCTCCACACTCTTATGCAAAACGCCGGACGGAAAACGGGTACAAACAGGTGTTTCATTCGTTCTCTTAGCAGGAAGAATCAAGAGCTTTACATTTTCTCATCTCTCCTCTTCTCATTTATCTTCACTTATCCCTCTTTGTGCTGTTCTCTCTCTCTCTCTCTCTCTCTCTCTCTCTCTCTCTCTCTCTCTCTCTCTCTCTCTCTCTCTCTCTCTCT
>JAUUDZ010445242.1:0-12914 GCA_032361705.1 Panulirus versicolor
CTTTTTATTACCACACATCTCTCTTACCCTATTATTACTTACTCGATCAAACCACCTCACACCACATATTGTCCTCATACATCTCATTTCCAGCACATCCACCCTCCTCCGCACAACTCTATTTATAGTCCACGCCTCGCAACCATATAACATTGTTGGAACCACTATTCCCTCAAACGTGCCCATTTTTGCTTTCCGAGATAATGTTCTCGACTTCCACACATTCTTCAACGCTTCCAGAAGTTTCACCCTCTCCCCCACCCTATGATTTGATAATATGTTTTAAATTTAGAGGGAACAAAAAGCGAGTAGACCTACACACACGATTGATAATTAAAAGTACTCTACACTGATGAGTATCTTTTAACACTTCTTCCAGACATAAAAGTGCCTACACTTACTGTGGATGTAGTAATTAATAGTAGTGAAAACAGTGAATGTTTATTAACTAATTATGCATGAAAAGTCTGTGTGGTCTTGATGTGGCTAGAGAGCTATGGATTTGGTGCATTACACATGACAGCTAGAGACTGCGTGTGATCAAATGTGGCTTTTCTCTGTGTTTTCCTGGCACTACCTTGCTGAAGCAGGGGGTGGCGATGCTGTTTCCTGCTGGGCGGGGTAGCGCCAGAAATGGAGGAAGGCAAGGAAGTATGAATATGTACGTGTATATATGAATATGTATGTATATGTGTATATATTGATATGTACATGTATATGTGCAGTATGAGTGTTTACGTATATATAGGTTGGGAGGTTAAGGAGGTAAATGCAAGAGTTTTGGAGAGAGGGGTGAGTATGCAGTCTGTTGGGGATGGGAGGGCGTGGGAAGTGAGTCAGTTGTTGTTTGCTGATGATACAGCTCTGGTGGCTGATTCAAGTGAGAACCTGCAGAAGTTGGTGAATGAGTTTGGAAAAGTGTGTGAAAGGAGAAAGTTTGGAGTAAATGTGAATAAGAACTGAGTTCGGAAAAGTGTGTGAGAGGAGAAAGTTTGGAGTAAATGTGAATAAGAGCAAGGTTATTAGATTCGGTAGGGTTGAGGGACAAGTTAATTGGGATGTAAGTTTGAATGGAGAAGAATTGGAGGAAGTGTTTTAGATATCTGGGAGTGGACCTGGCACCGGATGGAACTATGGAAGCAGAAGTGAGTCACAGGATGGGGGAGGGGGCAAAGGTTCTGGAAGTGATGAAGAATGTGTGGAAAGAGAGAATGTTATCTCAGAGAGCAAAAATGGGTATGTTTGAAGAAATAGTAGTTCCAACAATGTTATGTGGTTGTAAGGCATGGGCTATAGATAAGGTTGTACAGAGGAGGGTGGATGTATTGGAAATGAAATGTTTGAGGACAATATGTGGTGTGAGGTGGTTTGATCAAGTAAGTAATGAAAGGGTAAGAGAGATGTGTGGATATAAAAACAGTGTGGTTTAGAGAGCAAAAGAGGGTGTGTTGAAGTGGTTTGGACATATGGAGAGAATGAGTGAGGAACGATTGACAAAGAGGATATATGTGTCAGAGGTGGAGGGAACAAGGAGAAGCAGGAGACCAAATTGGAGTTGGAGGGATGGAGTTAAAAAGATTTTGAGCAATCAGGGCCTGAACATACAGGAGGGTGAGAGGCGTGCAAGGAATAGAGTGAATTGCAACGATGTATACCTGGATCGATGTGCTCCCAATGGACTGAACCAAGGCATGTGAAATGTCTGGGGTAAACTATGGAAAGGTCTGAGGAGCCTGGATGTAGATAGGGAGCTGTGGTTTCGATGCATTACACATGACAGCTAAAGACTGAGTGTGAACGAATATGGTCTTTATTGTCAGTTTTCCGGGCGCTGCCTTGCTAAAGCATGGGGTGGTGATGCTGTTTCCTGTAGGGTGGGGAAGCACCAGGGATATATATATTTCATCCTTGATCATTGTTTCCTGAGTTAGCACTAGAAAACAGACAGACACATCCAATCACAAACACATATATTTACAAACATACATACACACATGCAAACATATACATATATACACATGTACTTATTCATACTTGCTCACCTTCATCCATTTCCAATGCCACCCCATCCCACAAAAAAACAGCACAATATGGAAAACATGGAAAACAAAAAAGATAGCATATACATTCTCCTCTCCTCCCCCACACTCAACTCCTCCAAACTTACATCCCAACTAATTCAACCCTCAACCCTGCTAAACCTATTAAACTTACTTTCATTCACTTTTAATCTCAACTTTCTCCTTTCACACACTTCCAAACTCAGTTACCATCTGTAGTCTCAATCGAATCAGCCATCAGTGCTGCATCATCGGCGAACAACAACTGACACTTCCCAGACCCTTTCACCTCCAACAGACAGCATTTCACTCTTATCCCCAAGACTCATGCATTTACCTTCCTCACCACTTTATATATAAACAAATCAAACAAACATGATGACATCACACATCCTTGCTGCAGACTGACCTTCACAAGAAACCATTTCTTGTCCTCTCTTCCTAGCCATACAAGTGCCTTACATCCTTCATAAAAACTTTTCACTGCTTCTAGCATCTTACTTACCATACCATATATTCTTAAGATCTCCCACAAAGCATCTCTATCAGCCCTATCATATGCTTTCTCCAGATCCATAAATGCCAAATACGTATCCATCTATTCTTCTATGTATTTCTCACACATTTTTCAAAAGCAAACACATGATCCATACATCCTGTACCACTTCTGAAACCACACTGCTCCTCCATAATCTGATGTTCTGTACATGCCTTCACCCCTCTCAATCAATACCATCACTTATACAACTGTTAACTGTGTTGGGATTGCAATATTGTTTTGTAATTTGGGGAGGTACAGTGAATTATCAAACGATGAAGTGAGCATTTGTAAAGGTGTAGTGTATGTTAGTTTGTCAAAACCAGTTGCTCAAAATTGTCCAAAAAGATTCAGCAGTGCTATTAACAATCTGAAGATAGATAGCGTACTACATATAAACAAGAGAGATAAGGCTAACACAGTTGTAATTATGGACTAAGTTGATTATTTGTCAAAAATTAATAATCTTTTATAAGATGATACAACATACTTTAAACTAAATAGAAATACCCTAGATGCTATAATTTGTCACTTTAATGAACAACTGATGTTGTTGTTGAAAGGTAACGTTTCCATCAAAAGATTTTCATCACCATCCCCTTCATTACCATATATGTAAAAAACTTATCCAAATACATAATATCAGCAAGACCCTTAGTGAGTTCAGCGGGCTTAATCACAATTAAGTTATCAAAATGGTTAAATATTTAAGTGAGTCGACTATCTCTCTATCTATCTAATCTATCTAACTATCTATATCTCTGATATAAGAAGCTCCATTAAAAGAGGCTTCTCTCTCTAGTCATTATTATCAAATTCATCACCACTCAGCATACTGGCTTGAAAGGATAGTGGAAAAGAAAGGGAAAATAATCCAGAAGCTTATCTGAGAAATACCTAAACATGCTGTTGTCTGCAAATGTAAATAGGTGCTTGTGGCACCATCTACTGAGAGAAACGACACATATGTTTTTGTCTGCTGGAAATGTCAGGCATTATATGTGGAACCCCATACCAGTTATCTTGAGATAATAATTTTCAGAACTTGAGTGACCCAAATAAATTTGGGATAATAATCATCTGCAGCTCTTCAGCAAGAGGAGAGGACCACATTACATGCAGAATCTCTTGATAAAAAAAGGGCAGGAAGGTGCGGGAGCAATTTTGGCATTTGATCAACAGATATAGAGCATGAAGACTGATGTAGACGCACAAAGGATAATAAATAAAACTGTAGAAAGATATGAACTGTTCGAGATGGAGCAAACAATTAATGAAAGGTATTGAAAGGTATCAAGCATAAAGGAGTGGTGAGTGTTTGCTAAAAGATTGATTTTAGAGAAAGTCAGAGTTACAGAGTCAGACAATTTAACACTGAAGGATCTGAAGGATACAGCTGAAAAGTGGGTGGAACTACGATCACAAAAATTAGTAAAGAAGGAAATTTCTAGATTTAAAGATCATACATCAGATAAGGAAGATAGGGGATAGAAATTCTTAGCAAGAGAAACTGAAGGCTACAGAATTGCCAAAGAAAATTTCAGCAATAAAAGAAAGAAAAGAATCGGTGGTTATACTCAAGACGTAAGAGGGAGACCAATAATGATTATGTTTGACTTGGAGTCTCTAGCCATGAAGAATTTATGAAAGCTAAGAAAGCTAAAGACAAGGTGGATTTCAGTGGGATATTCATCAAATATGATAAATCAAAGGAGTGGGGGATAAGAAAGGAATACAACCATCCCTCACTTCATGCAGGATCACTGTATAATTTACCTATTCTGTGACACTGCTACTTCTATCACACTCTCTTTTAATGCAGTCAAAATTCGCTATGTGCAAACATGCGGTAGATAGTGCATCAAAACTGCGATTCTCTCTCAAAGTTTACTGATTTGCTACATGCAGTTTCTCTGTGTGCGAGGTTTTCCCAGAAAATAGCCCAAGCATAAAGTGAGGGATGGGTGCACAGTAAAAAGACAAAAAACGTGAGTTGCCAAAAGAGGCAAGAGGACAAAGCAGATATGCCAGCAGTACAAAGAGGGCAGGAGTGTCAGGAGGGGATAATGTCAACTGAAAGTAATGTATTCAACTGCTGGTGGATTAATAGTAAATGGTAAAAAGCTGGAATTCAAAAACTGTATAAAGGAAAGTTCATCTGATATTGCTGGAGTCATGGAAACAAAGCTTAATAAAAAGATAAGATCTCACCTGTTTTGATCAGAGAGGTATGTAACTGTAAAGAGAGAATGAGAAGGCAAAAGGGGGAAGAGTAGCCCTTTTAATAAAAGATAGCCTTATGTTTCACGAAATAGCAGCCCATTCAGATTATATATAATGGGTAGAGCAACTGTAGGGAAGAAGTGCGTTAGTGGTGTTACTATATAATCCCAAAAAAAATTGCAATGAGCCAGAACAAATATATACTGATAATTATGAAAGAACAATCAGAATGGTGCATGAAGATGTAAAACACAATTGTCAGAGATGGTAAAGTACTATTAAGGAGGGAATTCAATAATAAAGATATACACAAGGGGAATTTACATTCTCATTTTGATGGGGATTATGGAGACAAGTTTTTACAGTGTATACATAAAATTTTCCTATAACAACGTCACAGCACACAAAGATGAGAGGGACTTGTACAACATCATTACTTCTTTTATCTTTACATGCTAGCACTGAGAGAGAAAATTGTATCTGATACACCAAGATAAAAGAGTGGTCATGTAATATCTCTAACAAGAGTGTGGTAAATGAAGACTTCAAAGAACAGAAGTGTAGCAAGACATAAATGGGAGATGTAATTGTTGGCATTATATAAACCTTAACAACCTGGCAATGGAGTTCAGAAGCCAGAACCAGGGCTTTCTGGTGAGAGGTTCTTTAAAATTTACTATGAAGGAGCAGGAACATGGATACATCTAGCCTTAAATACAGAGGGAATGGTAAGACAAGGAAAGAATGGTTCAATAAGAGGTCTATAAAGAAAAGAAGCTTTATATACAGGGGAAAAGATACAGATGGAACTTCAGCCAGCCAGCAAACATTTACACAATGCAAGAGAGCAAGGAAAGAGCACACTAGGATAAAAAAAAAGAGAAAAATAGAAACTTTGAAAAGAATATTTTGGTAAAGGCCATAGAGAATTCAAAACTTTCTCATAAATCTATCACAATTCAGAGAGTAATTAATTAGGCTAAGGGATTCCAACAGAAGAACAGTTGAGTATGATGTATAGATATGCAAGGAACTTAATAGCAATTTCAGTGTTTTAACTTTGGAAGACTCTATAGTCCCGACAAAGTAAGATGGAACGAGGAGGAGGTTTTAGAAAACATCAAGATATCTAGAAAAGACATTAAGAGAATACTAAAACTTCTTCACTTTTACAAGCCCCCAATGAAATTTCACCTTGTGCCGAAAATGTGCACAGATACAGCAGGTACCCCTATCTTTCTTAAATAACAACAAACACTTAAGGTGTATTGGGGTCTTTAGTTTTGGGGACAATTTAAGAAGCCCCATTGCCTGAGAAACAGTAAGCTGGAATTGCCCTCTGCCAGTGGCCTGTCAAAGGTGAGGCGTAAAAGGCTTAGAAGCAGCGCTGGAGTCTACCAGTTATGTTGAGGAGTAAAAGGGATGAGCAACTGAAGGTGATGGTGCTGAATATAAATGGGATGACTGGTGAAAGTAAAAGGAGGAAGCTTGTGGAGAAATTTAAATGTTATTTTTGAAAGTGCTGGGATTGAAGAAATCCATATCCTTGGGCAGGGTGTGTGGAGTGAAAATGGAAATGATGAATGCAAGTTATGAAAGGGTGCAGAAGGGGGAGTGGTATGAACAGGAATGAAAGAAGATTATCGGGGATGAGGAAAAGAAGAATGTGCAATTCTGCTATTACCGAGAGTGAGGGAATGTGTTACAGAGCATGGATGGAATGGATCAAGAATAGTGTGGAGAAAATGAAAAATTGGAATTGTGAAGTATGCATGGGTATGTGTATATGCTCCTAAGAAAATGAAGGCTGGGAAAGGTAAGGATGAAATACATTTCTGGAGAAATTTGAATGACTGTATAAACGGATTTGTGAATGGGTGATATGAATGCAAAGGTGGAATGTAATGAAACTGGGGAGATAATTGGTCAGTGGAGAATGCCTGGAGTAAATCAATTTGGAAGTTATCTAGTGGATGCCTGTGCCGAGGGGTTTATTCCCTGCAAACACCTTTTTTCAGCACATGATAATCCACAGGTATACATGGATAAGAAATGATGGAAGAGAAGAGCAAAAGGGTATGACTGACTATGTGGAAGTGGATGAAAAATTGAGAAAAGCTGGGCTGGATGACAGAGTTGAGAAGATTCTCTGGAGATTCTAACCATTTTGCAATTCTTGTGGGGGTGAGGACCAGGGAGAAGTGAAGGTATGGTGTACAGAACAATGGAGAGGTAAAAGTGTTGGCAAGTGAGAAGATGAATCAGAAAGAATGTAGAGAGAAGTATAATAAGAGGTTGATCAAAAATCTAGAATGTAGCAAAGCAAATGTATGAATGCAGTCATGAGTGAATGAGGTGTTTAAAATGTTTAGAGAAATACCATTAAAGGTTGTAGAATTATTAGCTGAATACAAGGTCATGAGATATAGAAATAAAAAGGGAAATGTATGGTGGATGGAAATGCTGAGAAAAAGGAAAAAAAGGCATATGGTAGAATGCATGAGTGGAAGTTAAGCAGAGGAGGAGGGAAGAATAAAGACGTGTAAGAAGAATATTAAGCTCATGAAGGAGAGCAAAGAAATACAAGACAAAGATTTTGGAGGAGAATTGAGTGAAAAGTTTAGATAAAATTAGATACTGTACTGGAAGGAGGTGATAAAGGAAAGAGACGAATGTAAGAGTAGAAACAATGTTAGAAGTAAGGAAGGGGGAGTTGGTGAATCAAAAGGAGGAAGAAGTATCTTGAGGAACTGATGAATGTCAGAGAAGGTGAGGCAGCAGTTGTTAAATGCATAGGTATGGAGGATGGAATGAAGAGGATGCCAGTGCAAGGGCCTATAGCAAAACAGGGAGAAACTGTGATAGACTGGATGCATATGATATGCAACTTAGCAGGAAAACAGAAGGTTGTGCCTGGGGACTGGGTGAAAGCTATTATTGCTCCTTTATTCAAAGGAAACTGCTAAGGATGTATGTAGCAATTATAGGGGAATGAGTTTGTTAAGTTTACCAAAAAAAAAAAAAAAAAGTGTATGCAAGAAAGTTGAGTGAGAAAGAGATGAAAGTGACTATTTATTTATCTATCTATACCTCTGATGCCTGTTCCCTTCTGGAACTCTTCAAGGAGGTGGCCATGGCAATAGTCTCCAAAATTAGAAAACTCCAGTACTGCTTAGCCTTTAGTGCCTCACCCTTAACAGGCCACTGGCAGAGTGCAACTCCTGTGCAGTGTTCGCAGAGATACCTACCTAATGTTCCTTCTGACTATATGTACCTAATGCCCCTGCCTTATGTTCCTTATGACAACTTCTACCTAATGTTTCTACTTAATGCTCCTACTTATATGTTCCTACCTACTACTACTATTCATTGCTCCTAACTTTTTACCAAAATGCAGGACTAGCACATAGCACTCACCACAGGAAATCTAGAGTTACAAAGAAAGAGCTGCATGAGTTAAGTGTTGTCAAGTACTGTGTGTGACAAGGAGAGACTGTATGTTTGTAGACAGAATGCCAGTAGTCCACATGAGGGTGAGACAAAGAAAAGACAGCTACCTGGGTCAGAGGAGTGCAACTTGACACCATTTAAGTGCTGGCTCAGTGCACAGCTGTCACTAACCTTCCTAATACTCAGGCAGGCAGTAGGAGTAATATACCTTCCTGGTCGTTGACTGCCTACCAACTTCTACCAACTGGAAGTGACTGAATGCAGAATAAATGAGGAGCAACAGGTTTTGGGAAAGGCAGGGGATGTGTGGATCAGACTTTTGTGATGACTGTGGAAAAGCTTTCAACAAAAGGTTAGAAGCTGTATGCAGCTTTTATGGATATGGAGAAAGCAAATGAATGTGTAAGAGTGTATGGAAAGCTGAGCAAAAGTTTTGGTGTACATGTGAGTGTGAGACAGGGCTGTGTGATGTCACTGTGGCTTTTTAAAATATGTAAGGTTGGAGTGATAAAAGAGATGAGAGCAAAACTAGGGAAAGGGGCAGATATGAGTGTGGCAATGAGGTATGGTGGCTAAAAGCAAGCCTATTAGTAGATGATACTGTCTTATATGCTGAGAGTGATTAGGTTGTAAGTGTATTTTTTGTGGGTATTAGCGTAGGTGATTGAAGGCATAGCAAGTCAAAGAAAATGAATGGTGTTTGACTGGAAATAGAGTGAAAATATAGATTGTGCAAAAACCATACAGAGTGAAAGAAGAAAGTGTACAAAACTGTGTTTTAGATATGAGGAAGAAAGACTGAAAGAGGTGAGAGAATTTAAGTATTTAGTTGTCTTGGGAAAGTTCGGTGATATGGTAGGAGAGAGAAGAGAGAGAGAGCAGTACAGAGCAGAATAATGAAGGGTAGAAGTGTGAGTATGGAGCAAAGGGAGGATTAAGGCACAGTGTAGTCCTCCCAAACCTGACCTACAAAACTGAAACACGGACATGGAATAAGTCAAAGAAGTCAAGAATCCAGGCTGTGGAAATGAGCTATCTGAGAGGAGCATGTGGTATGGCTATATGGAATGAAGAAAGAAATGAGGGGGTGTATGATATGTGGTATGACAGGGAATACAAAAGGAATAAATTGTGGAGTGGTAGAGTGGGTGAAACGATATTTTGAGGTAGTATGGGCATGTGGAAAGAATGCAAGATAGGGAGTTTATCAGGAGAATGTTTGATAGTACAATTAAAGGGGTTGGTCTGAGAGGAAGATCACCAGTGACACTGGGATATAGAAAGGAAGAATAATGGAGGGAAAGAAAAGGATGTTGAACGTATGGAATAGTATATGCAAGGGAGGCATGTAAGGACAAGGAGAAATGGAGACTCTTTTACAGTGGCCATCCCTTTGATGGGAGTTCCCAGAGGGTATGGGCATCAGAGATATATATAGATAGATAGAACCTCTTAAAATACCGGTAAAAATATCAAGAGAGAGATGGAGAGTGCCAAGGGAAAGGAAAATGGCACATCATACCCATCTATAAGAAAGGAGATCAGGTACAGGCACCAAGCTACAGACCTGTTTTGCTGACATGTTTGGTCTGTATGTTTCTGGTAAAGATAATTAAAAAGTAGTAGGATTACTTTTTACACAAGTGAAATTACCTCAGTGAAAGAGAGCATGATTATAGTGTAACGAGGTCATGTCTAACTATTCTTAGAATTTTTTCCATAAGAAAATGAACCTGTCTTGGACAAAAGAGAAAGCTGGATGGATTGTTTTTATTTGGGTTGGGAGAAATCATGTAACAGTGCATTGAAGGGAGGGGGGATGATTGAGAAAGTGGATCACAAGGCTAGAATAAAGGGAAAGCTCATTCAATGGTCAAGTTATCATCTAAGTGGAAAGGAAGAAAGGATAAGTGTGAGAGGAGCATTCTCTAAACAAGCTGAGTTGACTAGCTGAGTACCATATAGTTGTGTTCTGGGACCTTTACTCTTCTTACTCTATATAAATCACTTCCCTGAAGGTATATACTCCTACTTGAATGTGTTTGCATATGAAGCAAAGGTTTAGCAGGTGAAAAGCAAGGAAAATTGCATCAACTTATAAGGGAACCTAAACAATACATCTACTTACAAAGGAACCTAAACAGACTCCAATATTGGTCTAGTACATGGATGACATGAAATTCAACCCAAGCTAATGTAAAGTAATGAGGAGAAAGAAGGCCTCATATTTCCTAGCAAGATATAAGCTTCAGGATTCTGTGAGCTAGAAGAACTTCAGAGTCAACATAATCCCTAACATGTTGACAGAGTCCTACATTTGTAGAATAGTTAAGAAAAAACAGTCTTCTGGCAAATATCAGAACAGCTCTAAAGTACATAGATAAAGAAATATTTAGCAAGCTATTAATTTCCTAAATTAGGCCAAAATTAAATATGCTTCAGGCATGATCAGTGGATCTAAAGAAGCACAACAAGAAACCTAAAGGAAAGCAACAAAGACTATATCAGAATTAAAGTAGCCAAGTTACAGGGAAAGGCTTGTGCCTTTAAATTTGCCTATTTGAAGAGAGAAGAATGAGAGGTGACCTGATCACAACCTTCAAGTTTCTAACACACATCAATTATGAATCTAGTCATTGGTTCTTAAGGGAATGTTGTGACAGAGCAAACTGAGGGCATAACATGAAATTAAGCAAGACACATATTAGAACTGATGAAAAGATATACTTTTATTGTACAACTGTTGGATGAAAAAAACAAAATTAAGAGAAGATCAATGAAGATAGTATACATAAATTTACAAAGATATATGTCAGTAGAGAGTGTTTAAGAGATGGGGCCCTAAAATGTAAATAAGTACAAATAGATAATTACACAAAAGCTAAACTCGAGTATATTCAGAATAGCTCACAAGTCGAAAAATAATGTTGCAAGAAGTTAAGAGTTACCCACATTCCAAATTGTCATAAGCCCATCACAACTCAAGGCCTCAGAGTACATAGCTACATATACTAAATCACAAAAATATGAAGCATTCTGGCAAAACTGCAGTAAGGTCTGTGGGATTTGGCTGTGGAGGGAGGGGCTTTGGTTTCAGTGCTTTCCAAAAGGCACCTAAAGAGTGGATGTTAGAAAATAAAGCCATTATTTGGCAACGTAAGGATAAAAGAAGTCTTACAATTGGAGCCTGGATTAAGTTTACAAAACAATCTGTTAAGTTTATATGTCCAGAGCACAATTTGTGGTCCATATTTCTAAGATCTGTTAAATACAAAATCCTCAAACAGCTTGATCCTAAGGACTTCTTGATATTTATACATTTCATCAATATAAACCTTATGAGAATTAAGAAAAATGGAATTCAAAAGTACCTTCAACCTCTGCTCACCTGAAGATCGTTATAGGATGAAATCAAATGATGAGCAACACCTTCTACATAAGGGCCATTATCTGGGTGTTCCCTAACTCTCAGAGGTTCTCGATGATCTGACCTACTTCCTCCACTTCCAAGTAAATCGTATATTCGTTCATTATAAATCTCAATGTAGCTAACCTCCACTTCAACACGACACTGGGGTAGCTGAAATGAGATAATTTTCATGATAAATCTACAAGATAATTTTCATAAGTGAAAAATATGACAAAGATATTTGAAACAGAATAAATTCTCAAGTACATTCATAACCCTCAAAAGTTCTCAACTAGTAGAAAAACGTGGGCAAAGTTGCTACACCACCTATAATAAGTACTGCCATGGGTTTGTGATATGCCAATTCTCCTTGTAAACTCAGTTTTGCCCAATTTTTGAGGTGGTTTGATCAAGTAAGTAATGAAGGGGTAAGAGAGATGTGTGGTAATAAAAAGAGTATGGCTGAGAGAGCAAAAGAGGGTGTGTTGAAATGGTTTGGTCACATGGAGAGAATGAGTGAGGAAAGAGCGACAAAAAGGATACATGTGTCATAGGGAACGAGGAGAAGCGGGAGACCAAAGTAGAGGTGAAAGGATGGAGTGAAAAAGATTTTGAGCAATCAGGGCCTGAACATACAAGAGGGTGAAAGGCGTGCAGGGAATAGAGCGAACTGGAACGATGTGGTATAACGGGGTTGACGTGTTATCAATGGATTGAACCAAGGCATGTGAAGTGTTTGGCGTAAACATGGAAAGATTTGTGGGACCTGGATGTGGAAAGGGAACTGTGGTTTCGGAGCATTACACATGACACCTAGAGACTGAGTGTGAACAAATGTGGCCTTTGTTGTCTTTTCCTAGCACTACCTCGTGCATGCAGGAGGGTGCTATTTCATGTGTGGCAGGGCGGTGATTTGTTCACTCAATCCTTCCACCTCCTATTTGTTCTCCCACTTCTCCTCGTTCCCTCTACCTCTAACACACCTCTAAACCATGGAAAGATTTGTGGGACCTGGATGTGGAAAGCGAGCTGTGGTTTCGGTGCATTACACATGAGAGCTAGAGACTGAGTGTGAACGAATGTGGCCTTTGTTGTCTTTTTCTAGCACTAACTCGTGCATGCAGGAGGGTGCTATCTAGTGTGGCAGGGCGGTGATTGTAAAGTGTGTGAAAGAAGAAAGCTGAGAGTAAATGTGAATAAGAGCAAGGTTATTAGGTACAGTAGGATTGAGGGA